>JAASAO010002526.1:0-76929 GCA_017311375.1 Mytilus coruscus | reverse complement strand
AACACTCACTTTTGCACATAAAAAGCACAGAAAAAATTATGGAAGAAATTACCTATTTTTTCTATAGGAACTACATTCCTAGACCACGAGCAAAGGGAATTAATTGTGGTCTGAAGCCTCTATATTCGACATGATTACACGGGAACAGTACTACAACCTATCTTAGGCCCAAGACCACAATTAAATTCTCTATTAGTTCTTTATAACGTTTTGTTTCATTAAAAAACGCACCTATTCTTTTGTCAAATATTTTGTGTGTAATGTACAGTACGAGTCCAAAATATATCCAAGTTTCAGAAAAATTGAACGTTTACATCTTACAAATTTAGCCAATACACATCCTTACCCCTATGGACAAGTCAAGAGATGTTCAAAACTGTAAATTTCACCTTTTGCACCTGGCCTTATCACTCTTTCCATATCAAAATCAGTTAAAATACAACATCCAAAAGTTTATTTCACCTCTTTCTTTCATTTCCATCCAAAAATCTAAGAAATGAGTGAGGAAGGAAAGAAAAAAATTAAGAAAAATACAGTCTAATTAAAAGGAACTATATTCGTGGACAACGAAAAGTGGATCATTAATTGTGGTCTTGGGCCTATTAGGGGTCTAAAATTTGACCAATTCTAATAAAACTTGGCATGATTTAAGCTTAGTGTATTATGAAACAGTTTACAAAGTTTCAAAGCCATATGATACCAATTATAAAAATGTGGCATTTTTATATCTGAACTTTGGTGCTGAATTGTATGCTTGAATTAGAACAATTTCAACTATCAAATTTGGGCTTCTAAAACCAAAATATACCAAAACTTACACTTTTAATGTCTCTATGTATAAGCTATCACCTATTAAAAGCAACAGATAGCATACTTCATGTTTCAGACTTATAAAAATGGCCAGAAGTAAATTTTATATGAGCCTGTGCCAAAAATAGAGGTTTTCAAATGAAGTGAGGTCTTATATGAAATGTAATATTTTCACTTACCACAATTTTCTGAAGTTGTTAAGTTATAAAAACCTTTTACATGTTATAAATGTACTTTTAATGGAAATATAAGTTTCAAATAGCATAACACATGTGAATAAAATGGTCTTCAGCAATGTCAAGCTTAAAAAACAGGTTGTCAATTTAGGTCGTTCTCCACATTTGCATATTAAAAGAATATAAATGATATAGGAGATGGAGATATGCTTCTTTTGCTCAAATCTTTGCTTAGATATAATAAAACATGGAGCCTGGATGTAACAAGACTGTCACTTTCAACTATATATGTAGACAGTATGATCTGATGCAAAGTTATTTACTTTACTTTTAAAACTGGCATGAAATTTCAGCCTCAAAAGGCCAATATTTTAACCACTAGCTATCAAACAAAAGAAAATAAAGGTAGTCTGTGAAACAGACAAGGTCAAACAACCAGTAATAAGTGCTTTTGATACAGATTCAGTGAAATCTGCTCAAAGGAATTCAACTTGTAACTGCATAGAACCTCATTTTCACTTGCTTCATACTGACCGTTAGACTAAGACCATTAAAGCAGCACATTTTGCACTCTTATTCTGATTTTATCTACTTTTTTGTATGTTCAATGTTCAAAATGAGTTAAACATCTATATTAGATACCACAAACACAAATAGAAAATCAGAAAACCTGTCAGAGAGAAAGTAAGCATGCTACTTTTGTAAAAATATTGAAACAACTGAAAAGTTCAATTTTGGGCATGTAGGCTGAAATGTCACTTTTTACAAAATTTCTATCAAATAAAAGTGGAAATCATTTATTCTCATGTAGTTTGACAAATTAATACCAATAGATCATTCAGGAAGTTGTTAAAGTACAAATTCAATATTTCCTGAATTCACCTCTTAGGGGTCTAAAATTTGACCAATTCTAATAAAACTTGGCATGATTTAAGCTTAGTGTATTATGAAACAGTTTACAAAGTTTCAAAGCCATATGATACCAATTATAAAAATGTGGCATTTTTATATCTGAACTTTGGTGCTGAATTGTATGCTTGAATTAGAACAATTTCAACTATCAAATTTGGGCTTCTAAAACCAAAATATACCAAAACTTACACTTTCTAATGTCTCTATGTATAAGCTATCACCTATTAAAAGCAACAGATAGCATACTTCATGTTTCAGACTTATAAAAAATGGCCAGAAGTAAATTTTATATGAGCCTGTGCCAAAAAATAGAGGTTTTCAAATGAAGTGAGGTCTTATATGAAATGTAATATTTTTCACTTACCACAATTTTCTGAAGTTGTTAAGTTATAAAAAAACCTTTTACATGTTATAAATGTACTTTTAATGGAAATATAAGTTTCAAATAGCATAACACATGTGAATAAAATGGTCTTCAGCAATGTCAAGCTTAAAAAAACAGGTTGTCAATTTAGGTCGTTCTCCACATTTGCATATTAAAAAGAATATAAATGATATAGGAGATGGAGATATGCTTCTTTTTGCTCAAATCTTTGCTTAGATATAATAAAACATGGAGCCTGGATGTAACAAGACTGTCACTTTCAACTATATATGTAGACAGTATGATCTGATGCAAAGTTATTTACTTTACTTTTAAAACTGGCATGAAATTTCAGCCTCAAAAGGCCAATATTTTAACCACTAGCTATCAAACAAAAGAAAATAAAGGTAGTCTGTGAAACAGACAAGGTCAAACAACCAGTAATAAGTGCTTTTGATACAGATTCAGTGAAATCTGCTCAAAGGAATTCAACTTGTAACTGCATAGAACCTCATTTTTCACTTGCTTCATACTGACCGTTAGACTAAGACCATTAAAGCAGCACATTTTGCACTCTTATTCTGATTTTATCTACTTTTTTTGTATGTTCAATGTTCAAAAATGAGTTAAACATCTATATTAGATACCACAAACACAAATAGAAAATCAGAAAACCTGTCAGAGAGAAAGTAAGCATGCTACTTTTGTAAAATATTGAAACAACTGAAAAGTTCAATTTTGGGCATGTAGGCTGAAATGTCACTTTTTACAAAATTTCTATCAAATAAAAGTGGAAATCATTTATTCTCATGTAGTTTGACAAATTAATACCAATAGATCATTCAGGAAGTTGTCAAAGTACAAATTCAATATTTCCTGAATTCACCTCTTAGGCCCAAGACCACAATTAAATTCTCTATTAGTTCTTTATAACGCTTTGTTTCATTAAAAACGCACCTATTCTTTTGTCAAATATTTTGTGTGTGTAATGTACAGTACGAGTCCAAAAATATATCCAAGTTTCAGAAAAATTGAACGTTTACATCTTACAAATTTAGCCAATACACATCCTTACCCCTATGGACAAGTCAAGAGATGTTCAAAACTGTAAATTTCACCTTTTGCACCTGGCCTTATCACTCTTTCCATATCAAAATCAGTTAAAATACAACATCCAAAAGTTTATTTCACCTCTCTTCTTTCATTTCCATCCAAAAAAATCTAAGAAATGAGTGAGGAAGGGAAAGAAAAAAAAATTAAGAAAAAATACACTCTAATTAAAAGGAACTATATTCGTGGACAACGAAAAGTGGGATCATTAATTGTGGTCTTGGGCCTATATTTTGAACCAAATCCTACGAACAATAAAATTATCAATTACCTTTCCGCTACAACTTGATTGAATTGGGAATTTTACGGGTTAAATTGGGAAAAATTTTAGGTATTTTCTGATTGGGAACGGGGCCGATATTCGGCCCTAAAATAAAGGCAGGAAAATCACTGGCAATAAGCTAACGCCTAGGCATTAGGTTGTTGACGGCAATTTTCAGGCATTAGGCTTATTTCCTGAAATCTGCAATGATTATTCAACCTATTGCCAAACGTTCATTTCAGGCAATAAATGAGCTTTAGGATATTTGCTCCATCTTTAAATGACTAGGACTCTCGCGAGCCTGTGTCGCTCACCTTGGTCTATATGCAATATACATGTATTCAACAAAGGACACTCTCCAACATTGTAGACAAGAATAGAATTAATGACAAAAATCTCTGGGTTTTTTTTTGTATCTTATATTGCTGATCATTGAAGTCTGTTTAGTTTCTCTCTATCTTCATGATCTTATTTAGCTTTTGCTCCATACACAAAAGAGTAAAAACTCCTATAAAGAGTAACAGTCTACTAATTATATCAGCATAATTTGACTTATTAGTAGTTCGTCTTGCTTATCATTTTGATTATTTAAGTTTCTATCTAATTTTTTCTATCTATTATTATTTTTATCATATAGAGCAAAAAAAATGGTAAAAATCGTAATTAAAGGGCAATAACTCCCATAAGGAGTCGTCGGACAATTTCCGCCTTTTGTCTTAACTGTAGATCTTGTCTTGCTGATCATTTTTGTATATATATATATTTAAGTTTCTTTCTATCATCATCATGTGTCTATCTATTATAAGTTTTAAGATATAAGACAAAAAACACTAAAGAAACAATCTAATTAAAATTAGTTCTCCACACTTGCTCCTCGTAGTTTATAGTCTATATACATATAAACAACGAGGAGCAAGTGCAGAGAACTAATTTTAATTAGATTGCTAAAGAAAGATTGTACAAATCGGCATCACAGAGCTACATCTCTAATTAGGAGTCAACTGATGATTTCAACCATAAGACTTATTTGTAAAACTTGTCCTTCTGATCATTTTTGAATTTTAAAGTTTCTCTCTATCTATTATAGTTTTTAAGATAATAGGCAAAATTCAAAAAAAGTGGTAAAATTTGATTCTATTTTGCCCAGTAGTTTCAGAGAAGATTTTTGTAAAAGATTACAAAAATTTACGAAAAATTCTTAAAAAATTGACTATAAAGGGCAATAACTCCTGAAGGGGTCAATTGACCATTTTGGTCATGTTGTCTTAATTGTAGATCTTACTTTGCTGAACATTATTGCTGTTTACAATGTATCTCTATCCATAATAATGTCCAAGACAATAACCAATAACCTGTTAACACAGAGATATGTCTCGCCTGTTTGTTATTTTGATAATGCAAATGTTGAAATTAAAATAGCAATACTTTAACATGTGAGTTATGCAAATATTCAAAGTCAATGAACCATGACTGAAGGTACATGGCTAAGCAATCTCCATGGAAATGAGATGTGCCAATGCTAATACAACTGCAAACCAAATACCATTGACTTTTCATAAGTCGTTCCCTTTAAACAAACCTAAACACAAACATTAACTTGTAAACTATGTAAAAGTTTCAAAGTCAATGAACCGTAATTAGGGGGTGGGGTTATATAATCTCCATGGAAATGAAACTTGCAAATGCCAATACATTTGCATACCGAATATCATTGACTTTACATTAGTGGTTCATCTTAAACTGACCTAATCATAAACTAATACATATAAATTAAGCAAAAGTTTCAAAGTCAATAGACCATGACTGAGGGGTAAGGAGCAAATATTCTCCATGGAAATGAGATGTGCTAATGCTTATACAACTGCATACCAATTATCATTGACCTACCACTAACGGTTCCCCTTAAACTGACCTAATCACAAACTAATACATGAAAACTAAGCAAAAGTTTCAAAGTCAATAGACCATGAATGAGGGGCGGACCAAATATTCTCCATGGAAATGAGATGTGCTAATGCTTATACAACTGCACACCAAATATCATTGGCCTACCACTAGTGGTTCCCCATAAACTGACCTAATCACAAACTAATACATGTAAACTAAGCAAAGTTTCAAAGTCAATAGACCTTGACTGAGGGGGCAGGGCCAAATAATCTCCATGGTAATGAGATGTGCCAATGCTCATACAAGTGCATACCAAATATCATTGACCTACCACTAGTGGTTCACCATGAACTAGACCTAATCACAAACTAATACATTGTTGACGCCGCCGCCACCGCCAGAAACAGCATACCTATGTCTCGCTTTTTGACTCCATCAAGGCGAGACAAAAACCTGTAAAATTTTCTTAAAATTACCAATTCAGGGGCAACAACCCAATAATGGGTTGTCTGATTTGTCTGAAAACTCTATTCCCCAATGATGATTGTGGCCAAGTTTGGTTTACTTTGGCCCAGTAGTTTCAGAGGAGAAGATTTTTGTAAAAGTTAACAGACGACGAAGGACCCCAAGTGAAGATAAAAGCTTACTTGGCCAGGTGAGCTAAAAATACCTTACAAAAGTTTGTAACATTAGAGCTCTATGATTTTAGTATCATGCCATATTTTTAAAATAGTTTCTCTATTACTTTCAATTCCCTGTAGATGTCTTAATGTATTTTATGTCTCTCCTTTAGATTGAATGATAAAAGTACAAGTACTAAGCAAGTTGATTGTCTGACCAAATAAATAACAAAGGCATAAAAAAGTAGCTTAAACTTTTCCCCATAGTAAATAATTAGTAAAAAAATCTAAAGAATAAAAGAAAAAGGAGAAACTTTGGCACTGACTCATGTTATTATACAGTAAATCAGCTGATTATGTTCTTACCAGCTGCACATGGTCAATCAATTAAAAGCAATAAATTTCTTTAGTTTTAGTGACCACAAATAATTGCTCCCAATCAAGCATTAAATTTCTCTGACCCTAAAATTTTGTGGAACAGTAACATTATAGATCACAGCTGAAGTGTAATACCAAGTGTTTTTATGGAGGCTACAAATGTACATGAATACACATAGATCTACATAACATTTATCCATTTTAACTAAACATGTTATTAACAGGCAGTTGGTTGTCTTTTTTAACATTTACATATATATTTACTGGTATTCATGTACTAAATCATTATTTACTGAACTTCACATAGGTTCAGAATATTTTTGTTTTGTTTTGACCCAAATAATGACTTCAGACAAAATATATATTATACATGTCTATATAATAATATACATGATCATATGAATAGAATTAAATATCTCCTTGAGTGCCCAACTGTTTTCTGGAATATTGCTTGTATTATGTTTTTGACATTATTGAATCAAAATGTCAATATAAGCAGACACAAAATAAAGGAAAACAAGATTGTACCCACTTAATAAAGAGAAGAAATTTATATTTCTTCTTTGACTACACAAAAGTAGGTATATAATTATATTTGATTGAAACAGGAAAGAAAATTACATATATATATACAATATGAAGATTTGGATAAAGATTGAGGTTTTATTACATTATATTCTTTGATGTATAGCCTGTTCATTTGTAAAAGAATATAAATCGCATTAACAAAATCTGTTCGCCCTGATTACATGTTTGCCCTGGTCCTGTTCGCCCTGAGTTCGTTCGCCCATAGAGTCCGTTTGCCTAGGGTCCGTTCTCCCTACTTTTATTAAAACATATTGTTTTATGGGTATTAAACTTTAAAAAACTTATTCAGATATTTATATGGTATAAATTCTGGAAATTTATGAAAACACATGGAAATATTTAAAAGTTGTTGGCTTAAGCATGTTAAGATTTGTTTTAGAGCATTAATTGTTCAAAATAATAATTCTCACTGATTGTTGTAATGGATTAATAATAAAAACAACATTTTATTTTGATAAACTAGCTATATAGTCAGCTTGGAATGAGTAAAACAATGATCATAATGATGTACAAATTTTAAAACTTGAAAAGATATATAAATTCATATTGTTATCAAATTGACTAACCAGAATTAATAAAATTGTGAACAAATATCAATAAGATAAGTACAATGTATTCCAGTATTCCACTATGCAAATTAAAGGAAAATAATTAATATTTCATTTTGGTTGCAGCAAATACAAATATTCGCAAATTTTCAACAAACTTTAACATACTCTGTTCAAATAATAAACATTATGCAACTAGACTATAAAAAAATAATATCAGAATGAAATTTGAAAAAAGGCAGGACAGGAGTTTGAGTAATAAAAGGCGTGATGAGACACTTTGGCCCCAAAAAAGGCAGGATGACTATTTATGTAAAAAAAAAAGTCAGGATAAACTAATGAACTTAAGTACACATTTTTGTTAAGGGGCCAGATGAAACACGCCTCCGGGTGCAGAATTTTCTCGCTATGTTGAAGACCCATTGGTGGCCTTTGGCTGTTTTCTGCTCTTTGGTCGGGTTGTTGTCTCTTTGACACATTCCCCATTTCCATTCTCAATTTTAATACAAAAAAGGCAGGATCGAATAGAGTGAAAAATACAAAGGCAGGACAGACATTACAACTAATAAAATGAAGGACAAAATTTTTCATCCTATATATAGCCCCCATAAATATCAAATGGTGGTCCCTTATAGATCTATACCTTTGACCCTTCCCCCATCCCCCAAAAAAAAAAATCCAGTCCCTCTTTAAACGTACATTGCTCTCACACTTGTTTTAACTAAATGTTTACCATATATATATTGAAACCATTTCAACAACATGCTCCTGTCGTACTGACGTGTTTTCATTCAGCAAAGCTCAGCATGACCTGCATCTTCAAGGTCACAAAAAGTTTGTCTTTCCTGAACTGGTTCCCTGATTTATTTGGATAACAGACGCTTTTTCTATCGACACTGCCACTCTTTCTTGACTCATGTAGATCCAACTTTAACATATTGTTGAAGGTGGGAATGTTTGTTCCGATTCTGTAAATTCCACCTTTTTCAGATGAACCACTTCAGTTGGAAAATCCTAAGGTAAAGGTATGGGAAAATCTGGATTTAGAATATTTTTTTGTCATCTGCTTGACCACAATAAAGTCAATGCTTAATAGATAGAGCAATAATTTCCCTTATACAGTTTAATAAAACAAATTTAAAATTCAGAAATAAAGATAATTCATTAAATCAAGACTACTAAATATGGACCTATTCAAGTACACCTTTTAAGGTGTGCTTGACTGGATTGTATTTAATTAAATTTTGTGTAGGACTTTTTGTAAACGATAAATGCTGGCATGGACATAATACTTGTAAGTAAGTTAAATTTTATAATGAAAATCTGTAATAGATAAAACTAATTAAAAGTCTGTGTTTTTTTTACAAAGATCTAGGCTTTACTTGCACAAAATACCTATTTTCTATTCATCTACATCACAGGTATTTGGGGCATGGACCCTCCTTATTGGGCCCCACTGTAAAAAAAAAAGTCTTTTTTCCATATTTACAATTTTCTACAATGTATAGACATATAACCTGATAACAAGTCTCAACAAACCATTATTAGTCGATTACAATACCTTTTTTACTATCAACACAAACCCCAAGTGAAAATGTTAAAATGTCTTGTCACATTTATTCTGTATGTATATATCTGTTCTTTGAAATTTTTTTAATACATTGTTTGTGAGCCATCTTGTGTCTCATTAATATTAACATGTACTTGGGACCTTTTAAATGTTCAAAACTGCTTTATTTGCTTAAAAGTAACCTGGAGAAATTTCTAGACACCATTCATTTAAGGTCAAAAAGCCTTGTGACTTTAGGGTGAACCTCCAACTGGAGCCCCAGTGTATGAATGCATGTACATATCTTACCAAGGGGGTTGATCTTACATTAGAGTCGGTTGGGGTAATTCCGTACACTTTTGGTCCTAAATGAAAGTCATTTGGTTCCCTGTTTGATAAACAAGCGAAATGTAATATGTATGGTATTTACCTGCCTGTACGAAATTACCCAGATCGACTTTAATCTTTATCATGTTTATAGATTAATCATTTATGCTTATTCTTTTTTTTTCATTAATAAAAAAATTCTACAGATTAAGTATAATTTTATAACTTATATTTATTTCCAACAAACTAAGAATGTTTAAAATTTTTAAAATTCACAATCTAAATAACAAAATTTTAACTTTGCATTATTTGTTAAAGGGACAGTATAGACATGATAGACTCAGTTCATCATTATGGTAGGATCACATGTCCTGTGCATGCTGTGTTTATAGTATAATAGATTTATTATGTCTTGTCTATCTAAAGTTTGGTTAAACTGCCTACTGGGAAAAACATTACATGTTTACATTCCCAATTACTACTATTAGTCAATTATGTGTGAAAAATTTCAATTTCATGGGTTTTAATCCCATAGGATGTGAAACATCATTAGAATTTGTAGATATAAATGATGAGATATGAAAATTTTATCTTCAGTACTGTGTCAGTCACTTAAAGACAATAAAAACATTAAATTAGAGTAATAAATATTCCTAAAGAAATGAACATTGAGAAGTTCTCACTCTGACTCACATTTCAATGATCAATTAAATCATCTTTTATTAGGGAGCTAACCATTTGATTTTTAAGGGGCTAGGATGAAAAATTTTGGCCTGCATTCTTTTTAGTTGTAATCTCTGTCCTGCCTTTTTTTTTGCCAAGTTGCTCATCCTAACTTTTTATTTTACCCAAAACTCCTGTCCTGCCATTTTTTTAAAAATTTCATCCTAGCCCCCCATAAATTTCAAATGGTAGCTCCCTTAGATGTGAGGACATCTGATGAATGGTTGATGATTAAGGCATCATGATAGATAATATTTAAACTCTTTCCTTACTTGAAAAAAGCACCTGGTTCCTTAAAGAACATGCAGGGCGCAAAAATTTCAGGGGGAGGGTGCAGAGCCTCTATGTTACTGCTCTCCTGGATACTGATTTGTGAACATGTAAAAATAAGGCGGCTAATGCCCTCATGTATCATCAACAAAGATCAGAAGATAGTGACAAATGAATAATTTTATTTCCTTTTTGCAATTTCTCATTGATGTGATGTAAATTTTCTGTTAGAAAGTCACACGATTCTGTATCTATACTAGTATGACAGTTTGCCTAAGTTTCACAAGACTGTTTTATCTTATTTTTGCAGAAATCTTTTTTTTCTAGGTGTACAACTGTGCAAGTATTAAACATCAGCTTGAAATGCAATGTGACCTAAAAGACAACATAATAATGGACAGATGTAAGTATTTGGTAACATAGTTAAAGATATGGGGAATGTATGAAATTGTTTGAAAAAGTCCACATATAATACACTCCTTGAAAGTAGATTATTATCTTTTTTACTGTTCTGCTAAATGAGGGTTTGGATGACTGAGGGGGTCCTTTATGTCTTTATTCTTTAAATATTAGACCATTTTTCTCTCTATTCGATATTTATTTTGCCCATTTATATTATCTCTATTCACTATATTTGTGTGCCCCATTACTCAATATTCTGTATTATTTTTGCAGTTGTTTCTCTATTCTTGATTTGTTTGCCCTTTATTCTGCACTTTTTTGTCAATTATTCTCTATTCTGTAAACCCCATCCATACTCTCCATTATGATATATATATATTCCACTATTTATTCCAATGAAAAGATAAAAAAAGTTTTATGTTGTCCATATTCTAAATTGTTCTCTGATAATGCTATTAGTTACATAGTGTGCTAGTGACCTAATACGGTATTTACTGACCCCATTTATACCGTATTACGTCACTAGCACACTATGTAACAAATTTATCTTACCGACTATTTTAACATGTGGCCTATCAAAGTGAGCAAGTCTTCAATACCGTTAGCATTAAGAAACTACTTCAATTGGTCATACAAAAAAACAAATGCCAACAATAAAAACTTGTTAGCTTTAAATGTGTTTTATGAATTTATTTCAATCTTTCATCATCAATTTCTTCGTCTGTTGAAACCTTTAAGATTTTTTCTTAGTACCGTTTTGTTTTTATAAAGGGACGTAACACCACTACTAACCATGTATTGAAATAAGGCCCGCTTACTAACCTAATTTGGAATATACACGGTCTACATGCGGTTGCTTTTAACCAATCATATTCCTAGAAATGTATAGGAGGTAAGATAAATATATATACCAGCATATGAAATTTGATTTCTCAATCACAAGAAATATCTTTAATGGTTTTGTTCTATATATCTATATATATATATGGAAATTTGGTAAAATAGATGAAAGAAATGGATGGTAAGTACATTTGTATATCATGTATATATGATACAGAAACAAAACAACACAACACAAATATAAACAAAAGACTTCTATGTAAACATGAATAATTTAAATTATGATCTTTCAATAGTATTTTAAACTTTAAGTGTATAACTCTTTATGCCCCCCGCAATTAAAAGTTGGAGGGCATATTGATTTACCCCTGTCCATTCGTCTGTCCGTCTGTCCCATTATGGGTATATAGATATTCCAGATAACTCCTCTTACAGTTTGAATGCTAGGAAGTTTTCACTTTGCTGGCAGTTTGTACATATATTGAAGATGTGCATGTGGTCAGGGTTTTGATTTTTGTCGAGCCTGCGACTTTTGTCGCAGAAAGCTTGACATAGGGATAGTGATCCGGTGGCGGCGGCGTTAGCTAACTTCTTAAAAGCTTTGTATTTTAGAAGGGGGAAGACCTGGATGCTTCATACTTTGTATATAGATGCCTTATGTTACGAAGTTTTCGTCTGTCACATGTCCATTGTCCATGACCTCATTTTCATGGTTCAGTGACTACTTGAAAAAAAAAAAAAAGATTTTTTGTAATGTTAATTTCTCCCTTATAATGAGTAATAGGATAACTATATTTGGTATGTGCGTACCTTGCAAGGTCCTCATGCCCGTCAGACAGTTTTCATTTGACCTCAACCTCATTTCATGGATCAGTGAACAAGGTTAAGTTTTGGTGGTCAAGTCCATATCTCAGATACTAGAAGCAATAGGTCTAGCATATTCGGTGTATGGAAGGACTGTAAGGTGTACATGTCCAACTGGCAGGTGTCATCTGACCTTGACCTCATTTTCATGGTTCAGTGGTTATAGTTAAGTTTTTGTGTTTTGGTCTGTTTTTCTTATACTGTATGCTATAGGTCTACTATATTTGGTGTATGGAATGATTGTAAGGTGTACATGTCTAGCTGGCAGGTGTCTTCGACCTTGACCTCATTTTCATGGTTCAGTGGTCAATGTCAAATTTTTGAGTTTTGGTCTTTTTTTCTAATACTATATGCAATAGGTCAACTATATTTGGTGTATGGAAATATTTTATGATGTACATGTCAGTCTGGCCGGTTTTATTTGACCTTGACCTCATTTTCACAGTTCATAGCTCAGTGTTAAGTTTTTGTGTTTTGGTCTGTTTTTCTATTACTATAAGCAATAGGTCAACTATATTTGTTGTATGGAAGGATTGCAAGCTGTACATGTCTGCCTGGCATGGTTCATCTGACCTTGACTTCATATTCATGGTTCATTAGTCAATGTTTAGTTTTCTTGGATAAGTCTGTATCTTAGAAACTAAAAGCAATAGGTCAACTATATTTAGTGTATTGAATGATTGTAAGGTGTACATGTATTTCTTGTTTGGTTCATATGACCTTGACCTCATTTTCTTGGATCATGTTAAGTTTATGTGATAGTTGTAGTAAAGCTTTATATTTAGAACTATCAACATAATATCAATGATTAGTAAAGAAGGCGAGACATTTCAGCGTGTGCACTCTTGTTATTAATATTTGCTCTTTTTGGAGATAGTTGAACTTTGTCATTTTTTGGAGTATATACTTGCATAAGAGGTGCATAGCATTTCGGGAAAACTCCTCCTTCAATGAACCATAAACCTATGTGCTCTCATACTCAACTTTGTGTACTTTAAAATAACACTTTGCATCTGAGGGGACATCATTTGTGTCTCCCAGACACAATAATATCTCAAAGAAGTCTCACATTGACTTTGTTATAATACAGTTACTTCAGAGACTTGGAGTGCGGGGCATCACTTTGTCTAGTTTTAATCTAGTTTAAAAGAAATATCATGATATGAAGTTAGAATTGTATATATACATTCTAACTTTAATTTTATTAGGGTACCGGTAGGTTTGGTAATTATAAGTCCCTTACCCACGAAGTCTAAGGGGAATTTAGGTCTGTCTGTCTGTCTGTCATTTCGTCTGTCCGTCCATCCATCTGTCTGTCTGTCTGTTTGTTTGTCGGTCCGTGAGGCAAATCAGTTTTCCACACTTTTTTTCATCATGCTTGAAGATATTGACTTGATATTTGTTATATATTGTTTACACCATGACAAGTTATAAATCAAGTTAGCATTTTGTTCCTGTACAATGAATTTTTAACTGGTAAAGGACTTTGTATTGCCATGCAATACTCTCAGAATATTTGTTTCTTTTTAGCTCACCATGAGGCCGGAAGGGCCCTATGTGAGCTTATGCCATCACTTGGCATCCGTCGGCGTCCGTCGTCGACGTAAACTATTTCAAGAACTTTCTCCTCTGAAACTATTGGGCCAAATACCTTCAAACTTTAACTGAATGTTCTTTAGGGCATCTAGTTTATATCTGTCTGTCTATCTGTCTGTCTGTTTGTCCGTCCGTCCGTCCGTCTGTCTGTCTGTCTGTCTGTCTGTCTGTTTGTTTGTCGGTCCGTGAGGCAAATCAGTTTTCCACACTTTTTTCATCATGCTTGAAGATATTGACTTGATATTTGTTATATATTGTTTACACCATGACAAGTTATAAATCAAGTTAGCATTTTGTTCCTGTAACGATGAATTTTAACTGGTAGAGCACTTTGTATTGCCATGCAATACTCTCAGAATATTTGTTTCTTTTAGCTCACCATGAGGCCGAAGGGCCCTATGTGAGCTTATGCCATCACTTGGCATCCGTCGGCGTCCGTCGTCGACGTAAACTATTTCAAGAATCTTCTCCTCTGTAACTATTGGGCCAAATACCTTCAAACTTTAACTGAATGTTCCTTAGGGCATTTAGTTTATAAATTGTATCCGAAGTTTTGATCCATCAACAAACATGGCCGCTATGGCTAAAAATAGAACACAGGGGTCAAATGCAGTTTTTGGCTTATATCTCAAAAACTAAAGCATTTACAGCAATCTGAATTGGGGTAAAAATGATCAATAGGTCAAGATCTATCAGCCATGAAATTTTCAGACGAACGGAACAACCCATTGTTGGGTTGCTGCCACCAAATTAGTCATTTTTAAGGAAATTTTGCAGTTTTTGGTTATTATCTTGAATATTATTAAAGATAGAGCTAAACTGTAAACAGAAATAATGTTCAGCAAAGTTAGATCTACAAAAAAAGTTTATATGACCAAAATTGTTAATTGACCCTTATATTAAGTTTGTGGGTAAGAGCCCTGGTTTACACATCAATAACCTCTAGAAAAATGTGTTTAATCCTTATAATTCTTAAGCCAAATATTCACGATTTTTAATTAACATTTTTTTGTGTTATAAATTACCTCCAAATGCACAGGTCGTAACTAAGGAGATGGCTGCAATACTGACTTTCTAAAATCCATAAATGTTCCATAAATGCAACAGAACCTAAAATGAAATAGCACCTACCTCAAAAACTTCATTTAAATGAGAAATAATTCAAATTTGAAGCGTACAAGTAGTGAAATAATCTTTCGCTTTTAAGTTTTCATTTGTATGACGTCATGTTTTGCCATGATGTAAAATCGCTAAATCATTCATGAAATTTCACGGAATTTTATTTAAATCTTAATTTTATACATTTTAGAAGCTTTTTAATGCATTATTTCTTTTTTGTTATATATGCATTAGAATAGAAACAAATTTTATGTATTTGTTTTTCAATCTCAATTTGCTGTAAATCCCGGGATCCCTGCATGCATGTGTATCGCGCATGAATAGATCACAGTGAAGGTTACGAAAGTAGTTTCGGAAACATGGTTTATCAAGTGTAAACCAAGGAAAAAAATCTAATTCACCAATCCAATTCAAGTATTTATAGATATACAAATCATATAAGAATTATTACCCTTTAAAGACAATTTTACACAATTTGTTCATCAAGTTTGCTTACATTTAAAAATCTTCTGCTTTGAAACAACTGGGCCGAATACTTCTAAACTTTAACTGAATGTTCCTTAAGGTATCTAGTTTATAAATTGTATCCAAAGTTTTGATCCATCAACAAACATGGCTGCCATGGCTAAAAATAGAACATAGGGGTCAAATGCAGTTTTTGGCTTACATCTCAAATACTAAAGCATTTAGAGCAAATCTGACATGGGGTAAAAATGTTCAATAGGTGAGATCTATCAGCCCTGAAATTTTCAGCCGAAGCGAACAACCCATTGTTAGGTTGCTGCCACTAAATTGGTAATTTAAAGGAAATTTTGCAGTTTTTAGTGATTATCTTGAATATTATTGAAGATATTAGATAAAAAAGGTTCAGCGAAATTAGATCTACAAAAAAGTTTATATGACCAAAATTGTCAATTGACCTCTTTAAAGGAGTTTTTGCCCTTTAAAGACAATTTTTCACACTTTGTTCGTCTAGTTTGCTTGCCTTTCTTTAAAAAATCTTCTGCTTTGAAACTGCTGAATTTTTTTGAGCCAAACTAGGGCTGAATGAGTTTCAGAGTATCTAGTATAAATTTTGTATTTTATTTCCTTGCACGTCAAGAAACATAGCCACTATGGCTATAATGGAACATAGGGGTAAAATGCATTTTTTTGCTTTTCAAGAAAATATGACAGATACAAAGAACATTTAAATGGCATTTTTAATCCACTCATTAATAGATATTGAAAAGCAAAAATAATCATTGATGAAAGATTTTCAGCAAAATGTTACAGGTGAGCGATTTGGGCTCTTGAGAGCCTCTTGTTTTTTAAGATTATAAATGGGAGAGCTATTTTTTTAAAGTTTGAAATTTTTTGGAGATAATTTATTGTAATATTGCCTGTCTGTTCGTCCCCTCTTACACTCTTTATACATGTACTTGGATTTCAGGATTTTATAATGCAGAATAGCTTTGACAGGCTCAGCTAATTCTAAATGGTCTGAATTTTTTTTAGAGTAATTTTGACCACTTAACACCTAGATAAATATAAGATGAGGAGATGTGGTATGATTGCCAAATGAAGTAGAATTAACTTAAGGACACCACATGTTGTCATTGTATATCCTTCCACAATGCAGAGCAAAACATATACTGTATAGTCAGCTATAAAAGGACTGATTTATTACAAAACAATAAAAGAAAAACAAATTTGACAGACATAAACCAACAGCAACCATTGAGTAACAGGCATCGGACTTCGAACAGGCACATATATATACATGGTTTTACTCATTGTTGAAGCCTTCAGTGACCTTTAATTTCTGTGTCATTTGGTCTCTTGTGGAGAGTTGTGTCATTGGCAATCATACCACATCTTCTTATTTTTGTACATGTACATATATATAGAATTAAGCAGGGTTAAACAGATACAGTTCAGTTTACATCACTATAGAATTACTTTTCCACAGTTGTGAATAGTAAGTTAAACTCAGATCTTTAAAATATTATGAAATTTTATGATTGAAAGATAGCAAAATTCCTATTTTTCCACAAATAGTTTCAAATTTGCATATTTTGCAACATATTTCTTTTAATAGGAAATACTGTGCACCATGGCTTCCAAAACGGTCATATATTCGGACTTGAAAATATTTCCTTGAAAATGTCCGCTGTCATCAGAAAATTTTGGAAGCCCTGGTCTGTCAGAAACAATTCACCTGAACTTGAACTCATTATATGGATCAGTATTCAAGGTTAGAGTTGTGTGATTTAGTCCTTTTTTGTCGAGCCTGCCACTTCTGTTGAAGAAAGGTTTTATTTGACCTTGACCTCATTTTCACAGTTCATTGCTCAGTGTTAAGTTTTTGTGTTTTGGTCTGTTTTTTTCTTAAACTGTAAGCAATAGGTCAACTATATTTGATGTATGGAAATTTTTTATGATTTACATGTCAGTCTCGCAGGTTTTATTTGACTTTGACCTCATTTTTCATGGTTCATTGCTCAGTGTTAAGTTTTTGTGTTTTGGTCTGTTTTTCTTAAACTATAAGAAATAGGTCAACTATATTTGTTGTACGGAAGGATTGTACCTGTCTGGCAGGTATCATCTGACCTGGACCTCATTTTCATGGTTATTTGGTCAATGCTTAGTTTTCTTGGTTAAGTCTGTTTCTTAGAAACTATAGCAATAGGTCAACTATATTTGGTGAATTAAATGATTGTAAGGTGTACATGTATTTCTTATTATTGGTTAATCTGACCTTGGCCTCATTTTCTTGGATCATGTTAAGTTCATATGAAACTTGTAGTAAAGCTTTATGTTTAGGACTATCAACATAAAATCAATGGTTAATAAAGAAGGCGAGACATTTCAGCGTGTACACTCTTTTTCAGATATTATAAGTGGTGTATGAAATGATTGTAAGGGGTGCATGTCAGTTTGGCAGGTTTCATCTGACCTTGACCTCTTTTTCATGGTTCAGTATTCAATGTTAAGGTTTTGTGTCTTTGTCAGTTTTTTAAATACTATAAGCAGTAGCTTAACTATATTTGGTGTATGGAATGGTTGTAAAGCTTACATGACTGTCTGGTAGGTATCATCTGACTTTGACCTCACCTTCATGGTTAATTGGTCAATTGTTCAGTTTTTGTGTTTTGGTCTGTTTTTAAAATACTTAAACCAGTAGGTCAGCTATATTTGATGTATAGAATGATTGTAAGGTGTACATATGAAAAAGAGGATGTGGTATGATTGCCAATGAGTCAACTCTTCACAAGAGACCAAATGACACAGAAATTAACAGCTATAGGTCAGAACAGCCTTCAACAATGAGCAAAGCCCATACCGCATAGTCAGATATAAAAGGCCCCGAAATCACAATTAAATGTAAAACAATTCAAACGAGAAAACTGCCTAATTAATGTACAAAAAAATGAACGAAAAACAAATATGTAACACATCAACAAACGACAACCACTGAATTACTGGTTCCTGACATGGGACAGGCACATACATACAGAATGTGGCAGGGTTAAACATGTTAGCGGATCCCATCCCTCATAAATTCATATATTTTAGAAATTCTCCTCAAGAAAATCTGTTATATTAGAAATGTTATTAACATCAACAATATTAAATGTTGTACTTAACTATATTTGATTTATGCTTGTACATTAATATTTTAATTCCTTATTGCTATAAAATTTATTATATGTTTTTCTCATGGCAGCTCTAATATAAAATGTATTTTTCTTTGAAGTTCATTATCTTCTTCATTTCTAAACACTTGTTATACACATCTTTTTCTATAGCCATTTTTATTATAGCTGTTCAGTGGTCATAAACCTATGAAAATGAGTCAATTATTTAACCACAGAGCACTACCCACAGGTTCTTATCCTGTGTATTTGATGAATAATTTTAAAACTAATTTTCATCAAAACTCATTAACAGGGCAAGATATGGAAATTTATTTTTCTTCTGTGGTTTTAGAATATTAAGAAGTAACAAAATGAAAATGATATTTTGATGTTGTCTTTGTACTAATTGTGCTCTCATAAACCATCAGATTAGTACGTACTGTACTGCAATAAAAAAAAAACATGAATCAATATCAGGGAACTTGAAGTAATTGAAAACTAGTTCAAAACCCAAACTGCACTCTAACTTTACTTTGCCTCAATCAAGTGTTATGAAACTTATACACAATGCTTATTAACACCAAACACTAATCAAGTTTGGGTGTCGTCACTTTCAGCATTCTCATATTATGTTACTTTATTAATAAAAAAAATTGATAAATTTAAGATATATTTACAAGCAGGGACATCTGTGTTTCATTGACACATATTCTTGTTTTATTTATTACATATTTTAGTGTATTAAAAGTAATTATACTGCTTCCACCTTTCAAAATTCTAACAAAGCTCTACCTCTTTAATGGATAAATAAATGATACTAGTCAAGAACTCAACAGATATTTTTTTTTCAGGTTCTCTGGTCGTTTCTACTTGTTGGCCACACACATGAAGATATTGATTCTGCTTTCAGCTAATATCAGAAAAATTAAGAACAAAGGATGCTGAAACTGTGCAGTCACTGTTCAGGATTATTCCAGATGTTTCAAAAGTGAAATTATAATACAATATATATTACTGGTTAATTCCTATGATTAGTAATTTTAAACAACACACAGAGACTTTGCATTATTGTTTTACAAGAGAGACACCAAAAGATGCAGTCAACATTTATCATTTTTATCAAAATACTACCCAGGACAAACTATTGGTACACATAGCTTGAAATATGGTGCTTTCTTACCAAAATTGCCTGGACGTAAAAGAAATGAAGAACCAAAATTCATGTCAACAATCAGGAGATACCAGAAGAACTAGTATAAATGGTTAAAGATGAAAGAATGCAGAATAAGGTACTTACATATTCAGTCTTAATAAGAGTCCTGCTGCCTTATATATATATGCATTTTTTTATGACCCGTCGTAGCGGAGGGGGCATTAATTTTTACCCTTGTACGTCTGTACGTAATTAGATTTAAGAAGATGTGGTATGAGTGCCAATGAGACAACTCTCCATCACAATTTGTAAAAGAAAAACCATTATAGGTCAAAGTACTGTCTTCAACACGGAGCCTTGGCTCACACCAAACAGTAAGCTATAAAGGGCCCCAAAAATGACAAGTGTAAAACCATTCATCGGGAAAACCAACGGTCTAATCTATATAAAAAATGAGAATCGAGAAACACTTATGAACCACATCAACAAACCACAACTACTGAACATCAGATTCCTGACTTAGGACAGGTGCAAACAAATGCAGCGGGTTTAAATGTTTTAATAGGTACCAACCTTCACCCTTACCCGTAACAATAGTGTAACATCACAACATAGAAAGACACAGTATAAATGGAAAACAAATATTTTTTACAAAATAAATAATTTTGTTGTTCATAGTACGAGAAACAGAAGTAAAAATTTAAAGTCATACTAAACACTTATCAAAGCAGCTGGTATATATTAAAAATAGAGAAACATTGAATAACAAAAAACATTACGATTGTATCAACAGGTCAACATGAAAGTACGATTTGACAGTACTCGCAGTTACTGTGGATTCATTTATTTTCGTGGGTACCAATTTTCGTGGATTCAGGAATTCTTGCATTTTTACGGATATTTGATTTCGTGGTTTTGCAAAAGTCTGCATACATGACTATAGGAAATTTGTTATTCGTTGAACATTTAATTTCGTGGATCACCTGTAACAACGAAGTCCACGAAAATTGGTATCCCACGAATATTAATGAATCCACAGTACGTATAATGAAAGCTAGTTAAAAGCCAAAATTAAGCAATTAATAATAAAAAAATCATGCATCAGAGACTAAAATCAACTAAAACACATCCCAGGGATTTAGTATTTTAATGTCATGGACAGTCAAAGAAGACATGACTTGTGCAATGCCAAAAATAAAAGTATCAACAGGCTGTAGGATAGTTATGTTAACCTCTATATAGAAAAAATTTACGTGGATGTGTGTTTATACATCCCACTTAAAAAAAATACAAATTTAGAACTTTATGTTTTAATTTGCTGATGACAAAAACGTTATTTGTGCTAATGTAAACTATATTCAAAGATCTACATGTAATTACAACATTTGTAAGATAACCTTTACTAATAAGTTTGTTTAAAGGTTCCATGAGTTTACATGGATCACACAGTGATTTCCGTGCTTTTAGTACAATATTACTGTAAAATTTAGGATGTGAAATACTGTTTTTTATAAGTTTTCTACAGGAACAGCCAAATTTACTAATCAAATCTTTGTATCTATGAAAGAATTTAGTAAAAGTTTTAAGTAATTTATGGTAACGAAATCCCTGACTTAACAATTTATCAGTGTAAGTCCGTACGTCCCATTAATTGGTTTCTGTTCTCTAACTTTAGTTTGCCTAAACCAAATGTTATGAAACTTATACATTGCTTATTACCACAAACCACAAATCAAGTTTGAATTTTGGTAGCGTCACTTTTACCATTCTAGATCTAGAGTTATCATGGTTATGCCTCTTTACAAATGGAAAAATTGCTGATTTTTTTTGTGTCTGTTCTCTAACTTTAGTTTGCCTCAACCAAATATTATGAAACTTATACACAATGCTTTTTACCACAAAACACAGATCAAGTTTGAATGTTGGTGGCCTCACTTTTACTGTTCTAGAGTTATGCTCCTTTACAAATAGAAAAATTCCCAAATTTTTATACGCCAGTTTACGGGACGTATTATGGTATACCGTTGTCCGTCAGTCCGTCCATCCGTCTGTCCGTCCGTCTGTCTGTCTGTCCGTCTGTTGTCAACATGTCTGACAATCAAAAACGCTTGAACCAATTTACATGAAACTTTGGTGAATTAGTTATATCTATTGACGTGAGCTCCCTTACGTTTTTTATAAATTTTAGATTTTATGTTTCCAAGTTTTGGGGTTTTTTTCATTAAAAAAGGGGGAATTTCCATCTTTTCGGACAATAACTCATAAAAAATTCACCAATTTGCAAGAAACTTTGGTGAATTGTTTATATCTATTGACATGATCTCCCTTTCGAGTTTTTTAAATTCAAGATTTTACGTTTCCGAGTTATGGAGTTTATTCATTAAAGAAGGGGGAATTTCCAGTTTTCGGACAATGACTCAAAATGCTTTCAGCATTTTTCATGAAATTTTAGTGAATTGTTTATATCTATGGACTTAAGCTCCCTTTTGATTTTTATCAATTTTAGATTTTAAATTTTGGAGTTATGTGATTTTATTCATAAAAAGGGGGGATTTTCCTGTTTTCGGACAATGCTTTGAGCAGTTATCATGAAACTTTGGTTACGGGTTGTATCTATTAAGATAACCTCCTTTAGTTTTCATGAATTTCTGATATGACATTAAGAAGTTATTGAACTTTATTCTTTGAAAAGTGATGGGCGATCATGCACTCATGGTGCAGCTGTTTATTTATTTTAGTTCACTATAAACTTAAGTTTGCTTAATCAAATGTTCAAAAACTTATACACAATGCTTATTACCACAAAACTCAGATCAAGTACTCATTTGGGTACTGTGTGTCACTTTACCATTCTTGATTTATGACCCTTTAAAATGTTATATGCAAGCGGGCATCATCTGTGTCCCATGGACACATTCCCATTTATTTATTCACAGAATTTTCAAAGGAATAAATAATCCATGATTTTTCACATAGATAAAACATATTGTTACAAGAATTTATACCTGTTTATTACAGATGAAATGCAACTCAACAACACAAAAATAAATAAACAGCATAGATGCAGTTTTGACCTATAATTGTATAAATTAAGGAGATGGTGCATGATTGCCAATGAGACTAAAAACTATCCACCAAAGTTTGAATAAAGTGGATGTAAGCAGTTATAGGTAACTGTACAGCCTTCTACAATGAGAAAAACCCATACTGTATAGTCGGCTATAAAAGGCCCAGAGAAATCTAACGCCTAATTTATAACAAAACAAGTAGCGAAAATCAAATATATAACATACATATAAAACCAACGACTTCCATAGAAATACTGGCTCCTGACTTGGGACAGGCACATAAAGAATGTGGCAGGTTAAACAAGTTTTTGAGTGCTCAACCCTACCCTAACCTGGGACAGTGGTGTAACAGCACAACATAAGAACAAACTATAAAAATCAGTTGAAAAGGTTTCATCATATTTTTATAGGTCAACTGTCTTGAAATGATTAACAAGTGATTGTAGAATTTAATTAATATCTCAATTGTCAATTGAAAAGTCAAAACAAACAAACATCTACTATCAACATGAAATTCCCTAAAAACAAAAGCTTTAAGATACAACTTTAGGTGACAGGAAAAGTCATGACTTTGGATAGGCACATGGACTTGCAGTAGTTTCTGAAAACTCAATATTGCTCCCCTAATAAATCTTGATCAGTATTTGTAAAATGAAAAAAAAGTTACATTGAAGAATACAGGTTGCCAGTAACATTCAATTGGAGAAAGGGAAAAGATTACTCAACTCTACACTGAAATAATTTTGAAAACTATTAATGGCTATACTATCTTTATTGTAAAAAAATGTTGGAAAAGTTATGATCATGTTGATTGTGTGAAACGTCACACAAGGCAATCAAAATGTTCAGAGGGGGAAATGAAGTTTTGTTATAAATGTCAAGTGTGATAGTCTCAACCTATCAACATGATCAAAATTGTTGACTTCACTATTAATATAAAAATTTACATTTAGCATGTACAGTGGAATAGAATGTTTTTGTTATCTTTTATTAAATGTTATTTTACTTTGCTCTTATAGGCAGGATTGAAAAGAAGAAAGAACTAGTCATCAGTAAAGAAACAGATCAATTTATATAACATGTAATAATTCCATCTGAATATAACAAACATTGCACATGTTATGAAGATTTATTCACATGTCTACTCTGATTTGTAGTTATGTATTTGTAATATTATATAGTACATGTATTTTATTTTAGAACAGTATTTTTTTTTTTTGCTGTGGAGAACATCAAAGAAATTTAGAAAAATAATTGAAGATAGTTTCTTCCATTTTTCTGTGACAAAAAAAATTGTGCAAATTAGGAAAATGAAATGAGGCTATATTATTAAATATTTTTGAGTTTTAGTTTTTTTACATCCTATTTTAAAATTTCATTGGCATTTGAAGTAATGAGTTGAAACCAGTTTTTATCAATTATTTTGTTTTCAAGATGTACAAACAGTACAGTAGGTTAAGTCTTTGGTGTACATTAGTTTACTATGATGTGAAGGTCAAATAAACTTGAAACTTTGTACATTTTACAAGTGTTCATTATGAAGTCATTTTTTTTAAATAATTAAAAATAAGTTACTGAACATGTAAATGTGATTGTGGGAGCAGGTTATAATGTGTTATGGACACACATCTCAATCCCATAGAGCACCGCCCTCCTCACCGGCCTCTCAGTAACCTAATGGTATATTGACTTTGAAAATTTCCTTAGTGTACACTGTAAGGTTTGTGATAAGTTCAGTTTAAGGAGAACTACTAATAGTATGTCAGGGATATTTTATTTGCAGTTGAATAAGCATTTGGACAAGGCATGTGCTTGGGGATTTTTTTACCTTGAACCCTCAATCATGGTCTAATAACTTAGAATCTTTTGCAAAGTTTACATGTTAAAGTTTATGCTTAGGCCAGTTTAAAATCGACCACTTATCAGAGGCGGATTTAGAGGGGTCCTGGGCCCCCCTCTTTTGTGGGACAAATTTGGTTGATTATATATAGGGAATCACTGAAGCATGACAAAAGAGATGCAGTAGAGAGCAACCTTTATATTTCTTAGAAAATACTTTTTTCGGAACTGTAATGAAAAGTATGCTTATAAACAAAATTCATATTTTTTTCAGTTAAACACATATTTTTTATCAATCATAATATTTCAACAAATGTTGGAAACAAATTTACATAAAAACTTTCTAAATTTAACAAAATTCTGTTTTGTAAAATCTTATAGATTTTGTTTTTCGGGATTTTTCCCAATATGTTTAAGAAATCTGTAGCATAATTTTTGCTTGAATTTTTGCTTGTAAATTTTATTTCGGGATTTTTCCGGAAATGGGTAAAAATTATTGCAACAAGTATGTGCTTGATAATAGATTTATATTTTTGGGATTTTTCCCGAAATGTGAAAAGAAATTATTAGTCATGAGTTCTAGCATATACTTTGGGTTTCGGATAAACCCAAATATTTGAAGACATCTGTGTTATACATTTTGCACTTAGTTTATTTTTATCGATTTTTCCCGAAATGTGTTTCAGATCTATTTGTCAAAACGCTTTGCAACATATATGTTATAAATAATAATGTTGAAAATGATTTCGGACATTTCGAATAAAAGTTGTCACATACATCTTTACCACAAATATTTTAAAACTTTCATATATTTGGGAAATTTCCGAAAATTAAGTGTAAGTTTTATCAATTATATGAATAAAAACATGGAATATTGTAAAATTGTGTGTTTCTTTATGAAATCTGCATTCATTTATGGTAAACATTGAAAAATATTATAAAAGGAATAAAATGGATTTTACTCTTTTAAAATAGAGTCAGTTAAAGGTGAATGGGGAACAATATGCTCTCATGGCTTTAATCATGTTGATGCAGCAGTAGCCTGTAGACAGCTCGGATATTGGTGTGTATTACGCTCAAAGCAGAATCACAAACTATGTATAAATGAACTTAAATAAGTTGATTTATCCTATTTTATACAAAATTCATGAGAGAATATCTATGGTTTTAAATCGACATCCGAAAAAGGTTCCACGACGCTTATGTTTTACTCACAGCCACATTAGAAATAAGTTTTCCTTTTAATACTATACAAAAGTTTTGACAATAAGATAAGAAGAAACAAGTCATCAATAAGTTTATGCATACAAGTATATGAATACCGAAAAAGGAGAAGAAAAGGAAACATTGGTTCCAATCAACTCGACTTAAAGATCATGGAATAAAACATACTTTTATCATGTGCATTTGAAAAGAATTTCTTGTAAAGGATTGCGATTAGATAACATTATGGCAGTTCAAAAGTCACAAGCATACATGTGTGGTCCGTCACGTACACTATATATACAAATTTTAAAACCGATTAACATAAAACATATTCCTCATTTAAGACAGGATTACGGAAATCGATTTGGCTAAGTACATTTTGTTACAACAGTTAACACTTGATATGGTTCTTTAAAAACATAACAAAGCGTTTGTTTAGAAAAGATCTACTTTAAAAAGCTGTAACATGTATGAATAGCTACCAGTTCTATTAAAACTGTTTTGACAACTGCTAATTTCAAACATGAGAATAGTTTTACCCGCTTTATAGATCTATGGAAGGACATGACACAATTAATAAACGAGTTGTCCTATTTTTATTTAACTTTATATTGATTGAATTTAAATCTCTAAATGACAACTAAGAATATTTGACAAAAGTATTTGTTTGTTTTGATGAATTGCTTTACATATCTCCACAGACCTCTTGCAATTGCAAAATAAATTGCGTCTTATTATTGAATCAAGTTTGCTTATTTGGTAACCAGTTGTAAACATTGGTTCTGTTTTAGTATACAAATTTTCCTAAAATTGAGAGAATGATGTGTCACCTGAGACTACTATAACACAGAGATTGGTCACTATCGATTTATCGGATTATCTGTGTCTCCAGTATAGTTAGCTACGTTATTTTAACGTAGTTTCGTATTTAACCGTAGTTTCGTATTCGACCGTAGCAGACGACATAAATCACCACCTAATCACTGAGACTGATATAACAGTATCGGATATTATTATTTTCTTTTAAAAATAAATTAAAACAAAATTGAATTAATCAAAAAAAGGAAAATAGTTTTTATCTTTCAAATGTAGTTATCTCTATTCATATTTAAATTTTGTTTTTAATCATTAATAATTTGTTAAAAATTGTTTCATGTTGTTATTATGCGGCCACTCTTGAAAATGTGAATGTGATTAATCTTATCAATCTTACAATTACATTGTTTTGCTACACGTCCGTTAATTGTATCTAATATACAAATATTTTACCTGTAAAGACGGGTAGTCTCAAAAGCATGGGAGATGAATTTTTGTTTCACAGCTGGGTGACCAAGATACACGAGGCTCCGTTTATTGGTTTTTTTTAATCACATTTCTTTCTAAAGAATCAGTTTAATCAGGATGCCTTTCTTAGTATACATGATAATTAAAAGGTTTAATTATTCAATCAATTTAGATAAAGTTTTTGCAAAATGTGTAATTAGCGGCGATCACAGAAGAGAGAAAAAATATCATTAAAGGTAAATGGGTAATTTCCTTACGTAACAGATCAGCAAAGAGGTTATAACTTCAATGGGTACATAAAGCAAACATAAGCCCTACAAATTATATATATGTTCCCAAAATATCGCCGAAATTAATATAACATTGATTTTTTATCTTGGGATGATAGTGATCTCAATCTTGATCTTTTACTTGGTGAATATACTAGTACTGCATCAGACGTTGAATCTGAGGATGACTACGTCCCTGCTGCAAAGACTGCAAAAACTACAAAAACTCCAAAAGAAGCATCAACCGCAAGTGCATGTAAATCTGAACGTCAAGCTATATATCAGTGCCCCGAGTGTGACAATACATATTCTTCCGTTTCTGGTTTCCGTGGCCATTTAAGAACTAAGCACAGCCTAAGCAAGATAAAAGGTATATACTCTAAATAATCTTATTTCTCATTCCCTTCTCTATATGTATTTCAATAGAATACTAGTCGACAAAAGACAGGTCACATTAAAAATAAAATGCCAAAAATAAAAATAAGATGTGGTATAAATTCAAATGAGAAGACTCTCCCCAGAGACCAAATAATACAGAAGTCAACTAAAGGACATCGTACGGCCTTTAACAATGACCAAAACCTATACCACATAGTGAGCTATATTAACATGGTAAAGATAGTACATTGTTGTCTCCAAATCTTGTGTTTAACGACAACATTTACCACGAAATGCTTAAACAGGAGTTATTGTCTAGAACCAAAGCAACAATTTTGAATTAAAAATTAAAAATCCTTTTTCAATTTGATCAATGAAAAGACTGGTGGTTAAGAATTGTCAAGTTTTCAATTTCTAAGCTACATGAGAGCGTCAGTGGCAAATATTTCTCGAAATGGGGTTCATTGCGTTTTTACAGAATCTTTATGACGTACACTATTCTCTGTATCCTAGTGATTGAAGCTATACTAAGTATCTCAAAACTCAATTTAATTTGTAATATTAGTTGCCAATTTAATATATATAGCAACGCCTCAATTGAAGTTCCTTTTTTGGTGAAGTGTATTTCTGGGTGTACTAAATGTTGTTATATATAATTAAATATATAGTGTGGCTCCAGGTTTAATGATGAATCGTAAGATATTCTTAATGAAGAAAGCTTCCAAATTGCATGACTATATAATCAAAATATCTAACAAATTATCTCTATGTTCACATAAATAGAACAGCATTAGTGTAAATTACGATAACATTTTTTCAACACCAGAAATATTGACCTCTTTCGTAAACCCAAACAAGGAATTGTGTGTTTCAATATAGAACCAGAAAGTTTTGAAAATTTGATTGATTGTTGGTTGCTTAACGTCCAGTGGTTTGAAAATTTGAATATTGTCTATTGTTAAAGTGTCGTATGTTTTAGTTATAACACTAGGCTCTTCGTATATTTTTTGTAACCCAAATAATAGAGCCACTTAGATGAAGAGTATAGAACTGCTTTAACCACAGCAAATATAAATGTGCTTGTTGCCGGCATGATGCTTTATAGGTTCCCTATAACATTTTTCGTTTGGGTATCTGCTGACAGTTTTCCATGTGAAAATTCTGAGAAGCCAAAAAAATGCGGAATGTGTAAATAAATACGTAGTAATGTCAGATCTAAACAAGAATGTTAAATATGATAGCACATGATGATGTCGCCCTTTCTGTAAATTCAACTTCGATTCACAACTGCTTGTCAATGGCGAATATTTCATGTACAGTCAGTCTGATTAGACCGAAATGAACACTTTACAACTTCTGTTTAAAGTTTGTTCTTATGTTGTGTCGTTACACCAATGTCCCATGCTAGTGTTTTTTTTATGTGCCTGTCTCAAGTCAGGAGCCTGTATTTCAGTGGTTGCCGTTGGTTGATGTCGGTCATATTTGATTTTTTTGTAAATTGCTTTGTTAATGTAGACTCTTCGTGTCACTTTTCTCTACTGAATTGTTTTATATTTTTCATGTCGGGAATTTTGAAGCACAGTATAAGTTTTCTCATTGTTGAAGGTAATTACGGTGGATTCAATAGCTTACATCCACATCACTGAACTTAATTTAACTTAAGTAGTTGTCTGATTGGCGATCATTATTAAAATCAAAATCTCCTTATTTTTATTAGTATTGCTACAAGTGGCTATTCCTTTAATATATCAAATTTCATGCTTCTGTTCCCTTTTATTATAATGGTACTTCGCCCTTCTTCCAATGCGTGATTTCTTTCTGGGAGGCATTCTTAATCCTACAATAAAGAATATATTATGAATAAAAAAAATAACTTTTATCAAGTTTGTAGCATAGGCAAATCAGTATTTGTTAAGACAGTAATCTGAGATAAGGCTCAGCAGTAATTGAACAATCATGTCAGTATTTATCAAAACATTTTTAAAAACTGATAAAGAAAGCAGACCAAGGTGCATGTACTTGGAATATCATGTTTGGGTCTAGTATTTAAAATATATATATATATGTCTATAACTCTTTATGTAGACATAGCTACAAACTTTCATTGCATACATTTATTATTCTCACATGTATAGACTGCATATATATTATCAACGGAACAAAATATAAGTCTGAATTTCTTAAATTAACAATACAAATTGACCTATCACTCAGTATCAGACCTCATGTTGTGTGTATGCACCTTCTCAGTTCTGCATCGGAATTGTAACACTGATACAGAAAAATGATATTTCATATAATTACAAATTTAACATCATTACACAGGTTTACTATTAAGGCTTGCAAATGAAATATCCGGAAAACAGATTGTTCATCTGAATGTAAGTTATGGGTGAGTTGCCCATTGACCCGATCCCACGGACTGGTAATAACTCGAGGTTACCTTCCGGTTTGGACAGTAAATTCAAGTCCATAACTGCACTTATTTTATTTAAAGTGCTTATAAACAAACATTTATGATTATTTCAAATCTTTAATTCACACTTACCGAAACATAAAATTCTTTATACATCCACATTTGCTAATTATTAAATCCTCTTCCACTGTCAAAGATGGCGGATCGTGTCCTTCTTGTCAAACACTTCGGGTCACGTGCCGAGTCACGTGATCGATGACTTAGAATTAATTACTATTTGACTGGTCAGTACGGGAAGTGACCAATCTCTGTGTTATAGTAGTCTCAGGTGTCACATATAAGAGAAGTTATCAGAAGAATAAATACACCATAACTTTAAAAATACAGAAGAGCATACATAACATTTACAGTACTGAACAGAATTTAAATCTCGGAACGAAAAATAGTGAATATCAAATCCAATGTATCTTTTATTTATTTATAGTTCCGGACAGAGGATTTCCAATAATTATGTAAATGATGGCATTGGAAACATTTGGTTAGTTGACATACATTGCTCCGGTTCAGAAAATAAATTAATCAATTGCACATACTCAAGCGATGCATCACACTGTTCACACGGGTACGATGTCGGCGTCCATTGTTATCTCAGCTGTCCAGCAGAAGAAGATGAAGGTAGGTTTTAATCAAACGTTCGAAGCGAAAGTATTGATATACACATGGCTATTGTATAGGAAAAGGAAAACACAGTACAGTGTATTGGGCTACTTCTGTGCAGAACCTATAAAAATAACTGTACATTTGTGTATGTACATCAATTTTAACTAATTGATGTCGATCGTATTTGATACTTAATATAGGTGCACTGGTGTGTGCAATGTAATAGGAAATATTGTTTTTAGTATTTCTTCACACAATACCATCATATGTGAATAGTATTTCAACATCGTTTGTAACGTTCATTTTGATTGGATAACATCACTAATGTTCATGGCATCAATTCACAATTTATAATTGTAAACGTTATTTTCACAGGGTACTAAAGGAAAACAAACTTTACTCAAATCAATCTACCGAAATAGTTTCGAAAAGAAATGTTCGTCACATGTATATACAACGTTTGAAAACAAAATTATACTTATAAAGCATCTGCTTCTTATGATTGAATTTTCTTTGAAGGTCTTTTGCGTTTGATAACGGGTTCCGCTAATAATAAAGGACGACTAGAAATTAATTATAAAGGTGAATGGGGAACAATATGCTCTCATGGCTTTAATCACGTTGATGCAGCAGTAGCCTGTAGACAGCTCGGATATTGGTTTGTATTACGTTCAAAGCAGAATCACAAACTGTGTATAAATGAACTTAAATAAGTTGATTTATCCTATTTTATACAAAATTCATGAGAGAATATCTATGGTTTTAAATCGACATCCGAAAAAGGTTCTACGACGTTTATGTTTTACTCGTCAGCCACATTAGAAATAAGTTTTCCTTTTAATACTATACAAAAAGTTTTGACAATAATATAAGAAGAATCAGGTCATCAATAAGTTTATGCATACAAGTATATGAATACCGAAAAAGGAGAAGAAAAAGGAAACATTGGTTCCAATCAACTCGACTTAAAGATCATGGAATAAAACATACTTTTATCATGTGCAATTCGAAAAGAATTTCTTGTAAAGGATTGCGTATTAGATAACATTATGGCAGTTCAAAAGTCACAAGCATACATGTGGTCCGTCACGTACACTATATATACAAATTTTAAAACCGATTAACATAAAACATATTCCTCATTTAAGACAGGATTACGGAAATCGATTTGGCTAAGTACATTTTGTTACAACAGTTAACACGCTTGATATGGTTCTTTAAAAACATAACAAAGCGTTTGTTTAGAAAAGATCTACTTTTAAAAAAGCTGTAACATTTATGAATAGCTACCAGTTCTATTAAAACTGTTTTGACAACTGCTAATTTCGAAACATGAGAATAGTTTTACCCGCTTTATAGATCTATGGAAGGGACATGACGCAATTAATAAACGAGTTGTCCTATTTTTTATTTAACTTTATATTGATTGAATTTTAATCTCTAAATGACCACTAACAATATTTGACAAAAGTATTTGTTGTTTTTAATGAATTGCTTTACATATCTCCACAGACCTCTTGCAATTGCAAAATAAATTGCGTCTTATTATTGAATCAAGTTTGCTTATTTGGTGAACAGTTGTAAACATTGGTTCTGTTTTAGTATACAAATTTTCCTAAAATTGAGAGAATGATGTGTCACATATAAGAGAAGTTATCAGAAGAATAAATACACCATAACTTTAAAAGTACAGAAGAGCATACATAACATTTACAGTACTGAACAGAATTTAAATCTCGGAACGAAAAGTAGTGAATATCAAATCCAATGTATCTTTTATTTATTTATAGTTCCGGACAGAGGATTCCCAATAAATATGTAGATGATGGCAGTGGAAAAATTTGGTTAGTTGACATACATTGCTCTGGTTCAGAAAATAAATTAATCAATTGCACATACTCAAGCGATGCATCACACTGTTCACACGGGTACGATGTCGGTGTCCATTGTTACCTCAGCTGTCCAGCAGAAGATGATGAAGGTAGGTTTTGTTAATCAAACGTTCGAAGCAAAAGTATTGATATGCACATGACTATTGTATAGGAAAAAGGAAAACACAGTACAGTTTATTCGGTCTACTTCTGTGTAGTACCTATAAAGATAACTGTACATTTATGTAGGTACATCAACTTTCAACTAATTGATGTTAATTTTTTAATATAAGTGCACTTGTAGTTACTATGTAATTTGGAGATGCTGTTTTTATGGTATTCATTCACACAATGCTGTCATTTGTAAATAGTCATTTTATGAATTTTCGAAAATTGAATACTGTTGAAGACATTAAAATTTCACAAACAAATATAACAAAATTCTATCACCAATCAAATGTATGAACTTGGCATCAAAATATAAGAAAATAATAGTTTTAATATTTGAATTATTATAATCATTATACATAAAATATCCCCCAAATACTTCTGAAAAATAAAGGTGCGTCATAGGATTACACAACAGTTTGAAAAGATTTCATTCAATTAACATTTATTTTCATGACTTAATATTTTTGCAGGTCGTTTGCGTCTAATTTCGAATTTTGTTGAACATAAAGGACGACTGGAAATTAATTATAAAGGTGAATGGGGAACAATATGCCATACTCGCTTTGATCATATTGATGCAGCAGTAGCATGTAAACAGCTCGGATATTGGTGTGTATTACATATAAAGCAGTATCACAAACGAATAATAGATATAAAGCAGTATCACAAACGAATAATAGATATAAAGCAGTATCACAAACGAATAATAGATATAAAGCAGTATCACAAACGAATAATAGATATAAAGCAGTATCACAAACGAATAATAGATATAAAACAGTATCACAAACGAATAATAGATATAAAGCAGTATCACAAACGAATAATAGATATAAATCAGTTCCTCTATCTAATTTATATGATGTTCATTATAATTCAAATTCGATATTTGAAATATACTATCCCAAGATGGGCGGGTTTAATTCGAAAGCCTCATTTAAGATTATGATTCCTCAATAGATATCATGCACAAAATTTTAGAAGTATTATCAGAAGAAAACAGTCAGCGTTAAAGCTATGCATACCAGTATATGAATACCAAAGAAACGAAAATGAAAACGAAAACAGACAATGAAATTGTAAAATTTGGTTCAAATACAATCGTTTTCTAAATAATAAATAACTTTTGAAAAACAACCAGTTTATAAGTAAAAATTGAAATGATACTAAATTACATGAATCAAACATCATTAAGGCTTCAGATGTGCATCTCAAAAACGCATTTCTAGTGAAAGAATTTACTATCAGATAACATCATGTCTTCTTTGACTGTCTATAACGTTAAAATACTAAATTCCTGTGATGTGTTTTTGTTGATTTTAGTCTCTGATGCATGATTTTTTTTTTTATTATTAATTGTTTTGACTTTTAATTACCTTTCAGTAACTGCGAGTGTTTTCAAATTGTACTTTCGTTTTAATTTGACCTGCTGATACAATTTGTAATGTTTTTGTTTTATTTAATGTTTACTTATGTAATGTTATATCACGTATCTCTATTTCTGATATATACCATCTTTGATAAGTGTTTGGTATACTGTAACTATAAATTTTCACTTCTGTTCTCATACTATAAACAAATTAATTATGCATTTTGTGAAAAATATTTCCGAACTCCATTAAGGTATACCTTATAACAAAATTATTTCCATTTACCTGTGTACCTTATTTTTTTTTACGACATTTTGGAAATCGCTAATGTCTTTCCGAGTAAACATACATTTACTCTGTTCGTTTAGTCAGTAGTAAACGGGCGTTAACTTCAGATTTTACAAGTTTATTTTTACGTGCACGTTTACTTGAGATTTTATGAGTGTATTTTTACGTGCATTTGAAAGTAAACGCGCGTTTACTTTTTGCGTTAACTAATGGTGTAACTTATAAAATAAACTCCGTGTACATTTGTTCATTTTATTTTTTACGTATATGTGTTTAAAACTGTTACAATTCATAAACACTTTTAATTCGAAATATTAACTTTGCTAATTATAAAAAATCAGTTTAAATAGCGAATTTTCTATATTTTCTTTTCAAAAGTTACATGAACAAAAATGACTCACCAAAATATTTGAAAAAAAAATATGCCAAAATATAATACTGCAAAACTATGTGTACATGTAAACATATGTTGCAAATAGTATCATGAGTAGTTGGTCAACATTCTTTACTGCAGATTCAACCAGGTTATTCTTCAAGAAATAAAATAAATGACATATCGTTCAAAAATTTGGTTCCATGCCGTAGCACATTATCGCGGCTTTTCATCTAAAAGTTAATTATTGGTCAATCTGCGTTAACGCGCGATTACTTTTTACTTTTTCACTAATATGACCTACCGAATTAGACTATTTACTGGCTTTGTAATAACTTGAGCAACACGACGGGTACCACATGTCGAAAAGGATAGCTTACCATTCCGGAACACTTGAAATTACCCCCAGTTTTTGGTGGGGTTCTTGTTGCTGTTGTACCCCTATTTGTGACATTTTTCCTATTGTGTCTGTTTGATTTGTTCACGCATCGATGTCAATGTAATGGAATTTGATGCGACTGTCGTACAAGTGAGAGGTTTAGCGCTATAGAACCAGGTTCAATCCACCATTTTCTACATTTGAAAATGCCTGTACCAAGTCAGGAATATGATTGTTGTTGTCCATTCGTTTGATGTGTTTCATCATTTGATTTTGCCATTTGATTAGGGACTTTCCGTTTTGAATTTTCCTCGGAGTTCAGTATTTTTGTGATTTTACTTTTTACTACAAACAGTAAACGTGCGCTTACTTTTTACCCAAATAGAAGACGGTAACGCGGAAGTAAACGAGAAAATAAACGCCCGTTTACTCTTTACAAAATTAGAAGACGGTATTTGCGTTAATGCGGAGGTGAACGCGAAAGTAAAGTTTAGATTTCAAAGTAAACATAGAGTTAACGAGGCTTTTGCATGAAGTGCACACGAGTAAACGTCGCGTAATTTTTTTCCGCCCGTCTAAATTTAATGCTTGGTCTGCATTCAACTGTAGCTACATTTACAGTTAAAATTGTTCTTGATAACTTTTTATTACGAAACAGAATAGTTTTACCAGCTTTATCTATCGTTAGACGGCATATGGAACAGACAATTCTAAATTTCATCTATACAATTATTACTTGAATTTCATTGTCAACTGGCATCTAAGAATACTTGACAATCCAGTTATTAAAATATATGATTGTTTTGATGAATAGCTATACGTTACTGCAAAGTCTTGTTGCAGGTGCAAAACAAAATGCATCTAAATACAGAATACAAAGCTTGCTTCTCGGTAGTGTTTTTTTGTACAGGTATTATTCTGATAACCGTTTGAATTAATACCATCTGTAAAGATACATTAACCAATGAATGGAAATTGGGGCAACCTTGGTTCGTAAATAAAGGAGTGATGGCTGTTAGGTGCATTTGAATATAAGTGAAAACTGTATGTATTATCAACATCATGCCTAGTAGGTTTTCAAAAGACCTAGTATATGGTCCCCTTTACACTGACACAATCATCTTATCTGGATTCAAATGTTTCTCTTTGTCACTATTATCCTCATAATATTTAAATTCACCAATTTTCCAGCAACTCCTTAATCATGTTAATTTTGTGGTAATGATATTACGTGGCAAAGTAATACACTGCAGTTCTTTTAAATTGATAAACTGGAAATAACATACTAGTAGTTATTCTCTAAACAAAATTTGAACCACCGTTGTTACAATGATATCCAAGTACTCAACTAAACATTGAAAGGACTCCACAGAATTGTAATCTCGGAATCACAAGTAGTGAATATCTAACCCCCTGTATCTTAAATCTAACTATAGTTCCGGAGAGATGATTCCCTCTAATTATGTAGATGATGGTCAAGGAACCATTTGGTTAGATGACATACATTGCTCTGGTTCAGAAAATAAATTAATCAACTGCACATACTCAATCGATACATCACACTGTAGTCACTGGTACGATGTCGGCATAGATTGTTTTCTCAACTGTTCAACAGAAAATGAAGGTAGGGTTTTATTTAAAACAAACGTTAGAAGCAGTTGTTTAAAAATTTACCTACCTTTTTCATATGCATATGACAAAACACAGTAAAATGTAGAAATGACTCGATCTACTTCAGTGCAGTACCTATTACAATAACATTACATCAAACTTCAACTACTGTGGATTCATTTATTTTCGTGGGTACCAATTTTCGTGGATTGAGGAAAACTTGCATGTCCGTGGATATTTGAATTTGTGGTTTTCCAAAAGTCTGCATATAATTATACAGCAAATTTGCAATTCGTTGAACATTAAAATTCGTAGTTTTCCTTTGCATAATATGAAATAGAACAAACTTATGGCGTTAGTATTGTTATTAGTTACTAGTAGTTTAAAAGACAAAATCATCAAGCAGTCACACATGCCTGTTTTAACAATATTTAATTGATATTGCTTAAATTGTATTGCTTGTCAATATGTTCACGATGTAGATAACATTATCACGATCATTGGTACCTGAACAGAAAGATTATTTGAAATGACTATCTAAATGTACTGGGAAAAAGGGAATTTCTATTGATACCGCTTTTCGGCTACAAATCTCACCGGAGTTTGTGTACCTTTGCAAGATTACCCTCGAAAGGTGGTAGAAAATTCCTTTTTTTATTTCATTTGTAAAAATATTGATGAGTACTGAGTTTTCCATTGTTTGGAGTCTGTGTATTGTTTAAGTGAGTGTTAGCGCATAGCTGATAGTTTTTTTTTTTTTTAAATATTCTTATCTAGGCTTCCAAATTTTGACGGTTTTCGATTTATTAAAAGACTGACCAATTTGGATTGACCAAATCAACGAACCCTAAAATCCATAGATTCTCATTGTGCGAAATTTAACCTTATTGAAAGCAAAAACTTTTCGTTTTTTACTACATTATTTGACAACTGGCATTGAGAACGAGGGACTAAATTAAGCATCATTGTGCTGTATTTAACCCAATCCTTTTGAGTGAACCTTTATAAAACATGTGCATTGGGGCTTTCATATACAGAAAGATGTTTCGAAATAGCCGCCTTAATGAATCCCTTACCGTCACTTGAGTTGAAGTTAAGCATGCACAATATATTTTATATAGCTGAAGTATTTTATTGGTCACGAATTTTTATTATTCATTTGTGGTCATCTGTTTGACTGTGAGACACTGCCGGTATGTAAATTCAGGTTTGAACTAATTGATCAAGACACGGAAACAAATGTTTTACGCTTTTTGACTCTCGTAGTATACTGTTTCAACATTATTTCATATTTGTAGTTAATATTAAATGAAAATGAAAACCTTTTGAAAAATGAAGTCAGTACAATGTATCTATGTATATTATAATTTGTTAAATACATTTTAACATAGTGATAATATGGTTATGGAACATTTACCTAATTGCTTATGTCTACTTATACACGCCTTATTTCGTATAGATATTTTCTTGATTGAATTTTCGATAAAGGAGAAACATATCATTTACTTGTGTTTCATATAACCATCATATACTTTAAATATTTACTTTGCTTTTCGTTAACTATGTTATTTTAATGTTTCCTTATTTTGTTAATTTGGTGTACGTTAATTATAACATGCTTTTTTAATTTTGATACATTATCAACATTCCAATATATATATATATATATATATATAGAGAGAGAGAGAGAGAGAGAGAGAGAGAGAGAGAGAGAGAGAGCTATTCTGTATTATGTTATTATTCTAGATGTTCTAATCTAAAATTTTATATTTTGTGTATGATCTTAGTAATGGTTGAAACTTCAACACGCAGGTTCCCTGTCTTAAGTATAGATAACAAGTAAAAGTTATCATTTTGTATAAGGCTATACAATTGGAGAAGAGAAAGAAAATACGTTTTTATTAAATCTGTTAAATACATATAGTCTACTCGACATAATGAAATCTACAATCAATTGATCTTACAATCATTCAATTTACATATAAGTAGTTTTCACTTTGATTTATATATGTCTCACAAAAATCGTATACATTATTGTTTTCTCTTTCCTCTAAATGAATGGTGCGGCGTGCGTATTGCTGTTCGTTATCTCGAAATTAGCGAAAGGCTTACAGTACAATGGAACAGTTTCTTCTGCTTATACTTGAAAGAGGATCCCATGCACCATCTTGACCGAATTTCTTGTTAGATGATAAAAATTTTCCATCTGTGCACTTAAGAACATACCTACTTGGTGATATATATACAGACACAGACTATATCAGGTAAAATAAGTGAAAACGTATGTGACAATAACATTATTTGTAATCCCAATGCACTAAGAAGGAAACTAAAAATGGAACTACCATAATAAAATTAGACTTTCTATTTCATCGTCTCTATTATTTCCAATGATTTGTTTAAACATCTCAAAACTTAGATGCATTTAAGCATTAGATCATTTTATTTTCAAATCACTGTTTGCTTATTATTATGAGTTCAACGTATCTGACAAAAGATGGGTGTTCTTACTGAAAGCCGGTTGTGTCAAATGTTACTTCCAGCATGATCATACGTTAACAATTATCACTGTATAGTGAGTTGGTAATAGTTTGAAATGTGAATACAATACATGAATACATATATCAATAATAGACACTATTAAGTTCAATACACATAAACTTAAATTATTAAACATAAATTATGCTTCAAATTAACAACTTAACTTTCCATTGTGTTTCTTTGTTTCAGTTAACAGTGTACTGGACTATAAACAATTGTTGCTGATAGCAGTTCCAACGATTGGTGTTCTGGAATAGCCATCATCAAATGGTAAATATTAAGGGCTAATGAACGAAAGATGCATTTGTAAATGCATAAACTGTTTGTGAGCAAAAATCTGAATGGATTTAAGTACCCCAGTAAAACCGTCTAAGGTGAACTCAAAGTCTTATGATTAACCTAAAACTATACTGTAACAGTATAATAGTATTTCAAATGTGCTAATTGCTCGTCAGGTAGTTTTATCTGTGACTGATAGTTCAATATCAGCGACACTGAGCAAGGTTTAATGAAAACATATACAGATGTAGTTGCGCAGAAATATTTTACAACAATCCTCACATGTCAGCTAAATTTAGTTTGAAATTCAAGCGTCATACAGTGTTTGTAAAACTCAAAAATAAGAAGAAAACAACCAGTGTCATTTTAACCTAGCTTTGTCAAAGTAAGTTGCAAAATGAAATCAGTCAAAGAAAAACAATTACTCTAAAACAAATACCATGTAAGATTTGATATATCTTTCAATACAGAACTACCCATCAGAGATGAAAATAACGTAGATATAAGCAACGGTTGGTCGCTGTACTCCTTAAATTATGGGCAAAATTGATACCTTAAAGTAAAATATATAAGGCATGACAAACTGTTATACAAATCAAACGAGAAAACTTATGACTGGATTTATGTACAAACCAATTAACGAAAAACAAATATGACAGACAGCGACTAACGACAACCACTGAATTGCACGCCCCAACCTTGGGATAGGCGTGTTCAGAATGTGGCTTGTATAAACATGTTTGCGAGCCATCAACCCTCCCTTACCTTGAACCTTAGTTTGACAGCACAACAAAACAAATGCTCTGTTAAAATATATATTCATTTATAGATAACTGTTCTCTTCAGTTGTCATAATTTGTATGATAGCATAATATTGTATGGTAGCTTGTATCTTATCATCGTAAGTCTTCGATATATATATATATATATATATAGCTATCTCGGCATAGGAAAGTCACCTGTAGATATGATAAGACTTAAGGTCATCATCCATATTTTCATGATTACTTGCATAATATACGATGCATTGACTAACTTCTTGGATAATTTTGAATAATATTTACAGGTAGTTACTTAAAATGAAAAATCTCCAATCAAATGGAATTATTATATGATATATACCAATCACCTCCTTATATGGATTTAAAAGTGGCGACCTTATCTTTGACCTAAATTAATTGGGCACTTTACTTCAAGAATATCTCAAGAACATAGATTTGGGATATAAAGGCACCAAATGATCACGTGACACGTAGGTAGAATGGTAGATTAAGTCTCCCGATATATATAGATTATGTGACGTCATGATCAAAGAAGTAGATAAGGTGCTCATTTGTAGCTACATTCGAGGTTAAAGTGATCAGTAATATGATACATATATAAAAGTGCTACGTAAATATCGTCTGGGATTTCCAACACGTCACAGGATAAAACAGTATGGCGATTGTTTACATCGAAAGAGGACTCATTGTTATTATATATATATATACCAAACAAATGCTAGCGAGGTAAATAACTTTGTATTGTAAGATAGAAATGATTGTATACAAAATGTAAAAGATTTAGAAATAATTTTGAGATCGTTGTCTAATCTTTTATATATATTCATGACATTTTCTTATTAAGAAAATATAATCGCAAAATGTCGAACACAAATCTGAAACAACCATGACAATGTTCTCTAGATCTAAATGTCTCTGTCTAAATAAAAAAATATGAATTGTTGTATTTGATAATTGACAAGCATATCATGCAAATAGTAAGGTGAAAGCAGGGACTTTAGTATAGAAAGTCCCTGGTGGAAGCGAAATGTATTTGAATGGGCTAATTCAATTGAATTGTAGTACTGAGGTGACTAGTAATCTGGAATTGTTGTTTCAAAGAACAATATTCCCGACGCATTATTCTGACTCCGACTCGATCAGTCTTTGTTTTGACTCCTAAATCATGTAAATGTCATGTGCTTAGCACGAAGCAGTATTCACGAGAATTACAGCCTTTGGTTTTTCTTCGTTCTTTAACTGGCTGGGGTTCAAATCCACAGCCTCCTACAATGTACACTAGAGGCTAATATGTTACAATCATTCCATCGTGGATGTTATGGTTTGAAGAAATTTTCAGGTTCTTCATAAACCTTTTCAGAGTCGTCGTAAAAAGAAAAATAGAGGGGTCAGCAGCCACCAGCTCTTTCTCCCACCCCACCCCTTTTCTGCCCTATCTTTGCATCCCTCTGTCCTTATAATTCAATCCAATGCATTTGGTTTTTTTTAAGGAAACAGATACTGTTCAATGAAAAATAATAATGGTAACTACTGCAAAAAGCTTTTTCCAACCCTGAACCACTTTCAAACCTGCAAATTTATTCAATTGGTTCAATTTTTCATCTACAAAAGTGGTCAAATTGTCCCATTCGACCAGAATATGTATGCAACCGTTGGTCTTTATAATCCAGCCCAATGACTTTGTTATCTGAACGCTGAATTAAACTGATTATGTTCAAAACAAAATAATCATTGTAACCATGGTTACTACTGCAAAACCCTTGAAACTATAACACTAGATGACTAGCAAATTTCTCCAATTAATTCGATTAATTTTCATCTATCATGTCTATAAATGTAGTCAATGAGAGGCGAAAGATATCAAAGTGACATTCAAACTTATTAGTAAAAAAACTGACAATACTATGGCAAAAAAGGAAAAAGACTAAAACATTACAAGAATTTTGAAATAAATGTATCTGTTTCAATCATATTTTCTTGAAAAGATATTTAAAAAAATGAAATACAATGTACCATAAGGCTAAATAAAGATATATGTGTGGTTCCAGTTACCCTACTTTTTAGTCTTAATAATAGCCTACCCTATAGATTTCTTTTGTCATTTTTCATTTATATGCACTGTTAAAGTCCGAAAGTTGCTCCCATAGACTCACTGTAAAAAAAAAAACATAAAATAAGAAGTTAAAAAAACTACCTACTCACCCTAACTTTTTTTTAGATGTTACCACAAATACTATTGTATTTGGCCTAAACATGGATATTTTTAAATGGAGCAAGTAAGTAAACACAAGGCAAAATTGTGATAAAGCTTTAAAAATTTAAGTGTACATATCAAGTAACTTTAAGCAGTGGTTTACTTTCACGTTTACCTCAGCATTAACACCAAAAGGGCATTTAAAGCCATGCATGATTGCCATGCCCGGGGGGTTACTTCCTATATTTCTAGTGGTATGAGTGTGCCGCAAAACAGGGTAGCCTTTTCATGCCCTGCTGGTTAGAACAGGTCCCATTTTCATGTCCTTCTGGTTTGAACAGGGTCGCTTTTTCATGCCCTGCTGGTGAGAACAGGGTCTTTTTTAAACAAAGTCTTTGTCTAGAACAGGATAGCTTATTTAGCTGTTTAAAAGATAGTCTAGAACATGGGTCTAGAACAGCATCTATTTTATACGGTCTAGAACGGGATCGTTTCTAGAACAGGGTATTTTTTCAATATTTCTGTTTAGAACAGGGTATGTTTTCAATGTTTTCTGGTTAGAACAGGGTATGATTTGGCAAGTGCTGTTTGCACAGTTATACTTGAAAGAATAGTCAGTAACCCCCTTTCCCTTTTGCCATGTGTTCTATTTTTGAATAGAAGTAAATACATGTTTACTCTTGGTAATAAATGCATGTTAACACAGCACAGGCACTTGTCTCAGAATTTTTTCCTAAAGTACATTTATATAGGGAAAATTTTAAAAAATTCTGAGACAATTTAAGTGCCTGTGTACATGGTGTATCACAGTTGTCCTATTATTATGGATTCACTGACACATCATATCTTTAGCTACATAAAATTTTCCACTGTTCATATCGACAAATGGATTAATGAAACTGCAATAAATAATTGAACTATCCCTTACTCCTGATGCTGTATAAATCATTATTAAACATAAAGAGATATATATACAGTTTTCCATTACATGCATTTAATTTTAGCATATTTTTCAAACAATTTTTACAGCTATATTTATTTATATGAAAAGATAAGAATTAGCAGTGCCATTTGAAAAGAACATTTGAAATGTAAGTTAAAATGTTTATTAAAATGTCACAACATTCGAATGAAACATGCATTTTTTTGTTTTAGTTTTACAATTTTTATACGTAAAATAATAATAATCTTTATTGTCAAATAAACTAATTTAAACATGGGAACAGTATATCTAATATCAATATATATGTTCCTGTTTAAACATGTTTCAAATTGTTTGTGACAAATAAACAAAACAAACGAACATACACTCATACATATAATATACATAGATATCAGTTACAAGTCTTTTAACAAAATAAATAAATGATTAAATGTAGTTTATTGATAACTCTTACTCACATAAATCATTGTAAATAGTGTCAAGTGAATGCAAAAGTAAACAGAGGAAAAACCGAAAAATTAACACAAGTTTTCCGACTATGGTTTTCTATTACATATATTATTATCTGGTACCCAACACCATTTCAAAGACTCGCGTGCAGAATAGATGCTACCAGTCTAGGTTCCAGATGAGAGAACCTCGTTTTCACTGCGAAAACTGTTGTTCACAGAATATAAATAGCTGATACAATAACATGCAATAATGAGAGTAGTATAGAGAATCTAGACAGATGTCTAAGAATACATCTACATGTACTTGTGTTGTCGTAAGTATTGTCCATTTGGATGGTTGTGCCGCACTGATATGTACGATAAAAGAAACACAAAAAACATTGTGGTCAGATCATAATCATATGTTTTCGTACAGGCTGACCAACAAGGCCACATGCACTTGTATCTGCAATAGGGGGGTTACTATTAGTGTTGGATAATCGGTTGAAATTACCAACCGATTATCTATTACTATCGGTTGACAGCAACCAACCGACTATCGGTTATAATCGCATCATTATACCTTGCTCTTTTTGTATATGAAATCATGCATTCAGCCACATTGCACAAGTCTAATGCGTATATTCCATAGCATTGCAGAGTCTTAAATGTTCATGTTTGATCTTTAGTTTCCTTTTCATATTTTATCAAGCAATTAAAACAGTGAATCAATTAGAATATAGATTCAGATTAAACATATCTATAATACTAAAATAACGAGGTCCAATTTGTTAGCCGGCATGAGGGAAAAACGACGAACCAAAGAATTCAACTTTATATATAACTAATATAGGACAATGGTGTTGATTAAAAATTACACCAATCCGGGGCCTTTTGTTTTCCACATAATTAATATTACCAATAATTAACAAGTTCCGGGTCGAATCCGAATCCGAATTTATTTTATCGAAAATCAGAATGATTTGAAGTTCGCTTGAGTAACAAGTACCGGAAGTGAAAGAAAGTATTTCATAAAAAGTTATTTATTTTAAATAACATATTACCAATCTGCAAAGTCAATGCTTTTACCACATTTGTACAGAAAGAAATTGCTTATGTCTTTGATCATAGGATGTTTGACATTGTTATTGTCATCTACTGATATTTTTCTTTACAATTTGTTTGACTGCATGTAAAATGCAAACCGAAACGGACCGGAAGTTGATATGCTAAAAGTCCGAAAACTATAACGACAATCGATTGAACAAAATTCCAATCGATTATCGACATCGCCAAGCCCAACCAACTGATTTCCGACTTATTCCGATCATCGGAACAACACTAGTTACTATCCACAAACTAAATAATTCAAGTGATCATTCAAATTAATCTTTGGATTCTTTCAGTTCAACCATATTCACTAGCAATCAACGAATCCGGGTCCGTTCGCCCCCATGCACATTCGCCCCGCTTTCACATTCACACCCTACACGTTAGCACCCAGAGTCCGTCCGCACCCTACACGTTTGCGCCCAATTTTTATTGGTTTTGTGTTTAATAATTTGTAAACGAGTTTTAGTAAGAGTATTGCTATACAGGGATCACCACAACCTATTTAAGCATGGCGGTGCGCCACGCTAAAATTTCTAGCGCCATGTTAAAATTCCCAGCGCCACGCTTATTTTATTGTCCGCCACACTTGAAAATTCAATAGATAGAAGTTAAATTTCAGATATCCCTAATCCAATTATCATGTCAGTGGCAATTAAGAAGTCTAATTATTGTTAATTGCCTCAAGGGATGTACACTGACAGCTGATTATATTATTTACATGGTCTCGTGTGGTTGAACAAGGTAACAACCAATGAACGATCATGACCCAGTTTCTTTCATTTGAAAAGTAAAACTTGTTAACAAACTACAGTTATTTTATAAATGCATATGTTTGACTATACCTTAAATGGAATGTTGATATCCTAACTAGATTAATAAAAGCAGTAATCCAGAAAACAAATGAATTCCCTGACCACATGGTCCTTTTGTTGACAACAATGTCACATGATCTCTTTTGGCGGAAAATACTGGGAATACATTGTACCTAAATAACAGACAAACATTGTCTGGTTATTTGTAGCCAGTCAAGGTCGTTAAAAACTCCCATCATCATCTGGTTATTTTTAGACAGTTAGATCTGGGATAGGAGTTTCCTTATCTGAAAACTCTTTTAAAGTAAGAAAAGAGTAAAACTGGAATGACATATAATTCCTTTACATAATTGTATTGGAAAAGAGGGGACTTAATTTAATAAAATTCTACATAACACATATGCTTTTATAAACTGCTAGATAGGCTTAATTTGGTTGAAATGACTAAATTCTGTGACTGAATATTTTTTTTATTATTAATTTCTGTATCTTATTAGACCTTTTTACCATCATGACCATGTAGTTTTCCATAAGACAATTAAGATAAAAATTTTCAGAATATTCCTGCAATCTGGGAAGCCACATCAGGTGTTTACTCTCCCTGTTTAATATGTTCCTACAAGTGTGGTGGCATATAATTAATAAGTTGTGCACTAGGAATCGATTCAACAACGCAACACAAAATCTCTGATTTGATGAACTTTCTCCCCCACCCTTGATTTTCATTCTGTGGTGAACCCTGCTATAAATATATATATTTTTTCATTGTTTCTACATAAATGTAAATAAAGTGAGATTCAACAAGATTTTTTTTGTGTCATGGTAAATGTATTGCTATAAACATTTTTTTTCATTGTTTTTTAATGTGTTGAATAAATCTTAATCATGTGTAGGTAAGTGTATTTCTCTATATATATATATTTTTTTTAATTGTTTCTAAATAAAGAGATTCTGACAACATTTTTTAATGTGTTGATAAAATCTTAATCATGTTTTGGTTAGTGTATTGCTATAAATATTTCTTTTTTATTGTTTCAAAAGGAATTGGGATTCTGACAACGTTTTTTTATGTGTTGAATAGTTGACTAGTAAGCTCGTTGATTGGGACGGCATTTACTAACCTGCTACTTTAGAAATTTAACCTGCTTCTTCAAAACTTACTTACCCCACTGCTACTATGCAAATCAAAGGGCAAATAATAAATCGGTTGGGACAATACAAATATTCAGTGAATTTTTAACAAACTTTAACATATTCTGATCAAATAATAAACATTCTACAACTATACAACAATAAGAAATAAAAAAAAATCAGGGCAAATGGACCCTTGGCAAACAGGTATTAGAGCAAACAGGTACTAGAGCGAACAGACGGTCCAAGGACACAGTTATCGTCCTTTGGTTTTCATTGTCTACAAATATAGTCCCTAGTGTGAACAGTGTATAACTTGCATTTTTTTGGTGTTACACCTTCCCAATGTATTTCTTGATATTTAATGCATGAAATCGAAATATTAAGTAAGGGATGAAATTACATGTTAAAAAAATTTGGGTGCTGAATCTTAATGTTAAGCATGTTAAGTTGTGATTTGGTCCAGTTAAAAAAGGTAAAAAATTAGTACGTCTGAAGCTGTCAAACTGAATTTTAGACCCCCAAATTAACACAGAATTGTCAATATTTTGAGTTAGAGCTGGTAGAAGTTTCTATAATTTTGATATTATTTGTCCCAATTGTAGTACACTACACTGTAAAAATCTTTTTGAGATAGAGCAGGTGCGATTTTTTTAATTTGAATTTATTGTCTTAAAGAAATGCACTACGAAATAACTGTGTTCTCGAGCCTAAGGTAAAAAAATATTATATGTCTGTTTACGGTTACCTGACCGTCCCTATTTTTGAGCGCCGACCCTAAGTCATTTTATTTCCGTCGTAAAGTGAAAAATAAACTGAACTCGTGTCAAAAGTGAAGTTAGTGTTGCCAATAATATAAATTAATTGTCTGATATATCCCAATGTTCACAATCGTGAATACGATAGCTGTTTTAAGGAAATTCCCGACTCATGATGAAATAACTACTTTAAATTTGCCACCATTTTTTTCCAACCAATAAGAAAGGGAAATAATCCAATCATTAAAAATTCAGATAAACTGGGCCCATGAACAACTCGGACCACGACAAGACGAAACGGCATGACACAAAATTATGTCAGAAAAAATAAAATGAAAAAATAAAATAAAATGGAAATACCGACCTACCTACCCTATTTTTTTTAAGCATGTAACCTTAAACAGACATAAATTTTTTTTTGGCCTAAGAGATGGATTCCGTAAATGTAGATTCAGTACTTTGGCAACTTTCCTGAATGGTTTGCTGGTTTCAATTTGTCAAACTCAGTAAAAGTAAAGGATTTACTTCTTTGGTTGACAGAAATTGTGTTAAAATGTCCCTTTTTGGCATTATACGGCTAAAATAAGCATTTTATGCCTAAGAGGCATGCTGACTTTCTATCTGACAGCTTTTTAGTTCCTGATATTTGTGTTTCTACATGTATGCTTAAATCAAATTTTATTAACCATTTGTGAACTCTGAATTTAGAGAAAGTAGATTATCACAGAAAAAATGTGGAGAATATTTTGTATTTATGGCCCTGGTTAAACGGCCTGTTTGATGTATGTGAAATGTGAAGAGCTTTGTACATAAAATCTGTAGTCCATCACAAATATTTCACTAAATCTGTAAAAAAAGCACTTTACAATGATCAGTACACCTTATTGATTTCATATGCTACCATAATTTTCTTCTTTAGGATAGTAAGTGGTTCAAATATATGCCATTTGAGACTAAAACTACATGCAAGTTTTCCATTGAAAAGTGAAAAAACTGTTTCATCAGACCATACTGTCTGCAAAAAAGTTAAATACAAGAGTCCTTTTACAATTAGACTTCTTGTATCATCACACCTTAGCATAGAAATCAGCAAAAAGTAACAAATTTTCATTTCTTATAGCTTCTACGTGCATCTTTATATGTAAATATGGCATGTATGCATGGGCTATGGCCTAAATGGACTCTAATAATTCTCAGTATTACATGGCCTAAGACCATTTTATACTCATGTGGTATGCTTTTTGTAACTTTTCTCTACATTTAAAGTACATTTAATATATATGGAAGAATAATTTATGGTTAAAAAACTTCCAAAACTTCAAATTGGTTGAAAAAATGCATGTTTATGTAAGGCTTCCTTAATTCAAAAATCTCTTATTTTCAGGCATAGGCTCATAGGCTCAAATTGACTTTGGAATAATTGTAATAAATCTGATGAATAAAATGAGTGTCCAGATGCTTTTAATACTTATTATAATATAATCAAGAGCATTTAAAAGCAAATTTTGCAATATTTAAATTTTTTAGGCCAAAATCTTGACAGTTGAAAATATTTGATTTAAACGTCAGAAATGAACATCCAAATGTCAATACTAAAATGACCCTAGTTTCTATAATATATGTCCTATGGCCATTAAACTTGGCCAACTATCTCATAATTCACTAAGCTTAGGTCCTGCAAAGTTTTATTAAGATTGGTCAAGTCTTTCTGTACTATTAGGTCCAAGGACACAGTTATCGTCCTTTGGTTTTCGTTTTCTACGAATGTAGTCCCTATATGCCCTAGTGTGAACAGTGTATAACTTGCATTTTTTTGGTGTTACACTTTCCCAATGTATTTCTTGATATTTAATGCATGAAATATTAAGTAAGGGGATGAAATTACATGTTAAAAAAATTTGGGTGCTGAATCTTTATGTTAAGTAGTGATTTGGTCCAGTTAAAAAAGGTAAAAAATTAGTACGTCTGAAGCTGTCAAATTGAATTTTAGACCCCCAAATTAACACAGAATTGTCAATATTTTGAGTTAGAGCTGGTAGAAATTTCTATAATCATGATAATTTTGATATTATTTGTCCCAATTGTAGTACACTACACTGTAAAAATCTTTTTGAGATAGAGCAGGTGCGAATTTTTTAATTTGAATTTATTGTCTAAAAGAAATGCACTACGAAATAACTGTGTTCTCGGGCCAGACCTGGATTCATTTGAATTTGTACTAGTCTGTATGCTTGCTTTGACAATGGAAATTGTGACGTCAAAATGCATTCTTAATAACATGAAAACCCATACAAGGAGGATATGTACATGTATTCATGACCACAAGTGATTGTATCATAGATGTTTTTTGGCAGGAATAAATATGCAAGTCAACTGTTATGTGTTATACATAACTTCCCATGAATCCGGGTCTGTTCGGGCAAAATCATATGTGCTTACTTTTACGTTCATCCCTTTCACATTTGCACCTTACACGTTTGCACATGTTCATGAAAGTTTTGTGTTGAATAACTTTTTCATCGTGCTTTAGTTAGCATGGTTAGTGTAATGCGATAAAAAATATATAAAACAAGTTTATTTTTATTGTTTTAAAATAAAGTGAAATTCTAAAACCTAAAACGGTTTTCTATTATAAAAATGTGAATTATTTTCAATTTAAAGAAATGAATAATGTCATAAAGATCAAATATTAAGTCATTCATCATCAAGACTTGTTTTAAGAGCAACAGAAGATTCCAAACACAACAGCACTCGGACCAGCAAAGTGGAAAGGTATTAATATTACATTGTAGTTGTAATGTGTAAGTTGCAATTGTTTCCTAATCCAAGATAAATAAATAGGTTTAAACTAAATGGCTAAAATTCACAAGCTTTTAAATAATTATCTTAATTTTTTTAATTTAAAATCATCATTGTTTTTACTCCTACATGTACCAAGCTACATATGTACATTTGTAGCGACTTATATTTTACTTTACACCAACACAAACTTTGTAAATATGTAATAATGGTAATCTTAAATAAATGAATAATTACGGTGAAGCCAAGGTTGACAATGTTCTGAGGGGTACCAATCTGCAGTGGCGGATCCAGAAGAGGGGGCCCGCTCTAGTCATGCTTCAGTGATTCCCTATATAATCAAAATTTTTCCACAAAAGGGGGGAGCCCTGGGCCCCCACCCTAAATCTGCCTCTGATCTGCTCTATCACGCTCTCAGCTATGTGTTATTTAATCTACTATACTGAATGTCCTATCATTTTGGTCTTTTAAAGATGAATTTTATTTAAAAGTATTTTCTATGACATCACGTACATAACAACATTATAGGTACATGTACATGTATTAGAAAAATCAACAAAATGGAAGCAAGATAATTTTTTTTTTACAGTCAAAAATTTAATCTGAGACAAAAAGAAGAACTTAAGCATTGTCTTTAATTACTTGATGTACATTCAATTCATTATCCTTTAAATTGTAGATTTTTGATTGGGCTGGACGAGAGGGTGACATTCAAAGAAATTGTCACCTGCTCAGCCTAGTGATAGAGTAAATTATCACCCTCGTATTACAGTCAGGGATATACAGTACGCACAGAGAGTGTGTAATCGCGAACTCTAATCACCGATTTCGGAGTGTAGCGGTGTGACACCACAAATCACGGATTATACTCCCAATTTCCTCCAAAGATTCTCTCCCAACACCGCGTGGCTGTTAATTGGTTTATTGCCCATTGGATGTACTGAAGATTAATGACGCGTGACAACATAATCGGATTAGCCAGATTTATTACCTATGTACATTTAATCGATCTTGATTGCACCTGTGTGCTTTAAAACCCGGTATTAAAATGTCCTTTCTTTGACAGATAAAAATGTGACATTATCATTCAAAATAAGATAATTATTCTTGTATGTTTTTGTCCCATGTCATTGTCATTTGAAATAAAACGTACCAACGCATAAAAATACGAATAAAACACTTATTTTGTATTTTTATTATAGTCCGGTCAGGTCATAGAGTGTGTTTTTTCAACAAAGACGATTTTACCACAATTAGTATCTTTTATGACCTACTCAGTGAGCAATATCCGGTTCATTAATTGTTCAATATATAAAAATCAACTGGCTTAAAACAAAATGTTGTTTTAACGGTAATTTGTCCAATCTTAACATGCTTAACCCAAGAGTTATTTTATCGGATCAACAAGTGAACTCTGTTACTTTCAATTTATTTTGCAATGTAAAATATTGTTTCACTCTATAGGGTTATTACAGAAAAATAACATACATTTGTTATTGTGGACTAAAAAATCATAGAACTGTGATAACATATGTATGTTACATGTTTCAAAGGGACAATATACATGATATACATCATTAGTTTAGTTAAAATGTATAAAAGTTCTATTAAAATTACTTTTGTCTATATGTATACTTAACTATTGAAAGATATAACAGTTCATAGTTTGCCAATTTTGCATAGTACACCTATATGTTATTACTGAAAAATATGCCTGTAATAACTAAAGGGTGTTACCACAGCTTCTCTATATCACTTCAAAGCATTTGCTCAGACATACATCATGCTTAATTACAATGTATTTTAATTTATTGTAAGAAATAATGACCAGAGCATGTAATGAGGTTCTGCATAAGTTTCTCAGTAATTCCCAAGTGTCTTATATAATAAGTTACATTCCTTTAATAACCTAGCCTTGTTATCACAGCTAAGTTTATCCCTTAATAGCCTCGTCTCATTGATTTACCATGGTAAATCAAAAATGAATTAATTTAATTAAAAAATTAGTTATCAAGGCTATGCATTTAGTTTCTGCACAAAGTCTCAAGAGTTCCCTAGAGCCCACTATAAATGAAATAATTTTACAAATAACAAACATATGTTATTACAGATTTAGAAAATTTAAGGAATAAAGAGTAGACAACTCATGAAAGTATCTGTAATAACACACGCAAGTTATCTTCTGTAATAACCCTATAGAGTTATATCTTTGACTGTATTAGCCAATCAAAATATGGCATTTTAACGTGAAGTATAATATTAGAAAATGTCTGACGCCACAAACAAACGAAAGTGATTGTTGTATGACATCAACAGTGTAAGTGTTGGAGATACTCAAATAGCAATAAGTGTACAGATCTATTGGATGCTACATGTAGTACCTAAGCTGCAGAACCGTAATTTATAGCTATAGGTCTTCATGGTCCCTAGATAAGTACAAGCAAAGTAAAAAATCAGCTTTTTATGGCCCAAAACAAAGTTTGCACGGCCATAGTTATACTACCCTTTTCCATCATTCCATTACACTTAACTGCAGCCGAGCTTAGCGAAAGGCCGTGCGACATAATCAGTCAAACAAACTTTATTAGAACAACATGTTAAGGAACGATCATTGTCATTGGTCAGTTCACACCTTCGACCTTAAATAAACTTTCAAGCCCCGCCCAAGCACACCTGCGAAAATAGAACACGCGTACAATAACCGATCGAAAGTTGAATGGACTGATCACGTACAGGATTGTGTACTTGATTATCTCATGGCAATTCTAGCTTATACACGTGCATATAAAATTTATTTATATTATTTATATTATAATTTTGTGCAATAGTTCTAATAAAGTTCTTTCTTTAAATTTTTGAAATTGATAACGAAGACTCTTTAATACTGACAGATTTCCGCGAAATATTGAATCCAACTGTCTCCTCTCAAATAGTTCTGGACTAACCCGTGCACCTTTTCTATCTGTTAATTTACATTATTATGTGTTTGCAATGATAACAAAATAGGAAATATGAATGAAATTGCTCGGATGATGTCGGATACGACCGTAACTTCAAAAATAGTCAAATTACAATTACATAATAAAGATATTGCACGCCACAGTAAATAGGGTTGTGAAATAAAATGTTCATTATTCATATTATATATTCTGTCGTCAGTATATCAAACCCCCCTCCTCGACCCTAAAACTATGCTTGCATATACAAAACCTTTTTTTAAAAATATGAAACACGTAGAAATAGAAAAATGGAATCCTAATGACTAGTTATAAATGACAACTAACTTAAATTTACATCATTGCATGGCATAATCCAGTAACTTCTTAAAGCAGGGAAGCTTGGGGTTTTAGGGTTTCGACTTGGGATAGTGTGATATTTTTTTCTGATTCAGTTTACTTTACAAAAAAATCCCTAAGTTCTATTTAAATTCAGAGCAGGTAACCATGCTTTGTTTGGAGATGACAAAACATTGGCCGCAATGAAAGGAAATGTACTTTATGTAACTCCGGTGATATAGGTTATGAATTTTTTTAATTCATGATCTATATTGCTGTTCTCAGTTGAAAAAAAAGAACGTAAATTTTATATTATAAATGTTTACATAGACCAAGTATTATGTCAATTAACTCACTGTTTGGTAATAAAAACAATCAGTTTAAAAATGTGTTTATCATTAAATGTATCAATAAAAAGGGGACCAAGTCCCTCCTTTTACAAGTATTTTGTCATCCTTAATTTCTAAATATTTCGTTTAACAGTTTATTATACCTCATTGGTATAAGTTTACTCAGAAACATAAAATATCAATAAAATATAATAAGATTGAAGGTAAACAAATTCAGTATATATGAAAATAAGGAGATGTGGTATGATTGCCAATGAGACAACTATCCACCAAAGTAATATGTAGTATGCTTATTAAAATGAAGTCACAATGTTATCAAGACGAAGTATTTAAAAAAATAATTCATTAGCGGATTCAGATGTAGGATACTGGTAGTACTTATAGAAAGATATTTTATTCTAATATCATTAATATTCTTAGATTTGGAAGAATAAAATATCATTCTATATGTACTTGTAATGATGTTATATTTCAATCCTTTTACACAAACATTTTATTTTCGTAGTAACCATGACAGTACCTTATACATCTATGATAGTACCATATACATCTATGATAGTACATTCCATACTACGTCAATTGTATTCATTCACTTGCACAATACGATCATTGATATTTTGTTTCTAGGGCTTTCTACCGTTCGGTGAATGAATGGGACAATGTGTTACTAAAACGCTTAGCTTCTGTATGTTCGTTTTATAGCATGAAAACAAAAAACGAGAAATGTGCAACTCATCATAAATTATTTATTATTATGAGATCCGAAAATTAAAAGTTTTCATGTATTCATCCGTATAAAAGTGGCCCATGTGTTTATCATTATTATGAGACTTGTATTTTTTTTCTTTCATAATCCAGTACATGACAACTGTGTTGTTGCATATAAAGAACATTACTAAATGAAAAATATCAAAATTATAATATTTTGACCCCACTATTTGAAAATCAGGCGACAACACAGATTTTTTTTAATTCTTTTTACGTTCGTAGTAACATAGTACATTCCATTGTCTGTCACCTGTGTCAATTCACGTGCACACTACGATTGTTGTTGTATTTAAATCTTTCGGCCAATGAAATGGGATGTTACAAGTTGTTTGTTTGTGATACGCCAGAATGTTATCAATGAATTATCAAACGCTAAACTTGACTGCAGATCAGTATATTCTGTCTTTCCTAAATCATGTTTATTCCGCCAAGAACAGTAAAACAGAATTATTTCTAAACTCCTCACATATGGAACATGTGGAACTTATATTAAGTATGTGAGTCTACTATGATGAGATACAGATCAGTATTACATTTGGTTCAGCTGGGCTGGTTTTTTTTCAAAAGTTGTTAGTTCAGGCTTTGGACTCTGAAAATTTCATGTACATGATGTACATTACAACATTTGTAAATTAAATAGCAGTTATAAGGACCTTTTTTTCTCAATACATATACCTTCACATATTGTTCTGATTTTTAATATTCAAGTCTACAGTCATGACAGTGGCGTACATTTGTCATTGTAATCACTGAAAAAGGCAAGTAATCAAAAATTAAAAAAAACAAATGGGGAGACTCAAATTCTGAGAAAGTGGGAAAAGGGGGGTCACTTTGGTTACTGTACTGACCCTCGGACTTAAAAAATGCAACATTTTTTGGATTTTTATGCCCCCGCCGTAGCGGAGGGGGCATTAATTTTTACTCTTGTCCATCTGTACATGTACGTACGTACGCATGTATGCCAGTACGTCCCAAAATTGGTTTCCGTTCTCTAACTTGAGTTTGCCTCAACCAAATGTTATGAAACTTATACGCAATGCTTATTACCACAAAACACAGATCAAGTTTGAATTTTGGTGGCATCATTTTAACAGTTATAGAGTTGTGCCCCTTTATAAATGGAAAAATTGCAAAATTTTTAGTTTCCGTTCTCTGACATAAGTTTGCCTAAACCAAATGTTATGAAACTTACACACAATGCTTATTACCACTAAATACAGATCAAGTTTGAATTTTGGTAGCGTCACTCTAACCATTCTAAAGTTATGCCCCTTTATAAATGGAAAAATTGCAAAATGTTTAGTTTCCGTTCTCTAATTTAAGTTTGCCTCAACCAAATGTTATGAAACTTATATACAATGCTTATTACCACAAAACACAGATCAAGTTTGAATTTGGGTGGCGTTACTTAAATGGTTCTAGAGTTATGCCCCTTTATAATGGAAAAATTGCTAAATTTTTAGTTTCCGTTCTCTAACTTAAGTTTGCCTCAACCAAATGTTATGAAACTTATACACAATGCTTATTATCACAAAATACAGATCAAGGTTGAATTTTGGTGGCATCACTGAAACCGTTCTAGAGTAATGCCCCTTTATAAATGGAAAAATTGCAAAACTTTTAGTTTCTGTTCTTTAACTTATGTTTGCCTCAACCAAATGTTATGAAACTTATACACAATGCTTATTACCACAAAACACAGATCAAGTTTGAATTTTGGTGGCTTCACTCAAACAGTTCAAGAGTAATGCCCCTTTATAAATGGAAAAATTGCAAAATTTTTAGTTTCCGTTCTCTAACTTAAGTTTGCCTCAACCAAATGTTATGAGACTTACATACAATGCTTATTACCACAAAACTCAGATCAAATTCAAATTTGGGTAGCGTCACTTTTTCCGTTCTTCAGTTATGTCCCTTTATAACTATATGATATGCAAGCGGGGGCATCATCTGTGTCCACATGTGGACACAATCCACATTTATTTTTTAACTAATCATAATTGATTCTCAAATAAATTCTATTAATGTGCTTACCATACTTATTTCTGTTAAAATTTAGAAACATTTACTTTCCTGAGGTTACTTCATCAAACCAGATTATTGAAACCCATACATTCCATAAGTCAAACTGCAAACTGCAAAATGTTGCATTGCAAACAGGAAAACATGAACATGATGAAGGTGCTGTAACCATGCAGACAATTTGAAGTTAGAAAGATCAACTAACCGTCCTTCCAACAACGATACAGGCAGACAGGATTTGTTGATGACCATCAATGACCAGATCACTATATAGTGACAACACCCCGTCAATAAAAGGGTCATAGAATTTGATTACACAACGTTATATATATGCGAGATATGTTTAGGTCTGCAATGTAAAATGCTAATCAAATAGCCAAATGTCATAGTAGACAGATCCATGCCATAAATGTTTCCAAAAAATTGAAATGCCAAAGAATCCACTGCAGGAAAATATGTAAAGCCCTAAAGTTTAAACCTCATAATTATTGTAAAAACACACTGTAATGGGTGGGACAAAGGCAAAATCAAAAGGTAATGCATTTTTTTATAAAAAGATCATGAATATCAATGAAACCTATATTCAATATTTTCCATGTTTTCCTGGCCCTTATTTTATTGAAATTGTCAGAAAAATATTTCATTTTCTGCGTAAAAAGGGGGGGGACTATCAAACCAATGTTTGGAGTAATACTAGTCATGCTAGTAAAAAGACTAAGCATTTATATATATGAAGCTCCATAAAAAGGGGGGGGTCTTTCCATCCCCCCTAAGTTTCCTCTGCAATTTATTATTAATTTATTGCTGTACATTGGAGCCTATGAGAATACAATCCTAGTTTACATCTCAATAACTGAAAATCAACTTATATTTTCCAGTATAGTATAATTATAGATATACATAAAACTTAATGTATTTATATATATTTTTTTCCTTAATGTGTTTGATTGTATCCTGGGAAAGAATTTTTGTTAATTTAAAAATATAGGACAACAGAGTTGGTGTATGTGGGTTCGATTCCCACCCTAGGCATTCATTAATATTGGCTGGTGCAAAGTGGGCAGTTAAGCTTAGTGGCTCCGCACTGACTCTGTTGTTCCTATGTCAAATATTCCAGGCAGCTGTGGCCAAGTTTTGCTATTTTTCTTTTTTTTTCAAGAAGTCCAGATACAAATAAACCATGGTATGATTCTGAAAATTATATTATAGATAGCTATAATTGGTATTTTTGGTTATTGAGATTTATAACGGAGTTGCATTCCCGTACGTAGAGTCTATTGAATTTGTACAGCTAAACATGTAGGTCAAAGTGTAGGTTAATTAAAATTAAGATAGTTCATCTCTGTTTTTAGACCACAATCTTTGTCCTGTCTGCCTTGAAAGTATACGCGTATATATGCGAGACTAAGGGCACTAAGGTATGACTATCCAGTGGTGGCGTAAACTATTTGTATAAAGCTTTATATTTCAGAAAGTAGAAGACCTGTATGCTTCATATCTTGTATGCAGATACCTTATGTTTGGAAGTTTCCCTCTGTCATATGTCCATTGTCCTTGACCTCATTTTTAGCTCACCTGGCCCAACAGGTGAATATATGTACAAGGTGACCAGAGGTAACCAAATTAAATGAGTGTGTAATGTGACCAGAGCATCATTGTAACTGAACCAGGGGTAAACATAGTCAGTATTGGTTCGGGAACACAGTTATCGTCCCTTGATTTTCGTTGTCTCACGAATATAGTCCCTAGTGTGGACAGTGTGTTACTTGCTATTTTTTTATACCCTTTCCATAACCGTGTTCTCCGGCTTATTTGTTGAAATGAACCAAGGTAACCAACGTCAATATATTTGTTAGGTGACCAGAGTTAACCAAATTGAATACGTGTGTAATGTGACCAGGACATGATTGTAAGTTGACCAGAGGTCAGCATAGTGAATATTTGTACAAGGTGACCAGAGGTAACCGAATTAAATGAGTGTGTAATGTGACCAGAGCATCATTGTAACTGGACCAGGAGTAAACATAGTTAGTATGTGTCTAAGGTGACCAGAGGTAACCTAAGTCAATATATGAACAGCGGTGTGAGGTGACCAGAGGTAACCATGGTCAATATTGGTCCGGGAACACAGTTATCGTCCCTTGATTTTCGTTGTCTATGAATATAGTCCCTAGTGTGTACAGTGTATTACTTGCTATTTTTTTATACCCTTTCCATAACCGTGTTCTCCGACCTATTTGTTGAAATGACCCGAGGTAACCAACGTCAATATATGTGTTAGGTGACCAGATTTAACCAAATTGAATACGTGTGTAATGTGACCAGGACATGATTGTAAGGTGACCAGAGGTCAGCATAGTGAATATATGTACAAGGTGACCAGAGGTAACCAAATTAAATGAGTGTGTAATGTGACCAGAGCATCATTGTAACTGGACCAGGGGTAAACATAGTCAGTATTGGTTCGGGAACACAGTTATCGTCCCTTGATTTTAGTTGTGTACGAATATAGTCCCTAGTGTTGACAGTGTGTTACTTGCTATTTTTTTATACCCTTTCCATAACCGTGTTCTCCGGCCTATTTGTTGAAATGACCCAAGGTAACCAACGTCAATATATTTGTTAGGTGACCAGAGTTAACCAAATTGAATACGTGTGTAATGTGACCAGGACATGATTGTAAGGTGACCAGAGGTCAGCATAGTGAATATATGTACAAGGTGACCAGAGGTAACCAAATTAAATGAGTGTAATGTGACCAGAGCATCATTGTAACTGGACCAGGGGTAAACATAGTCAGTATGTGTCCAAGGTGACCAGAGGTAACCTAAGTCAATATATGAACAGCGGTGTAAGGTGACCAGAGGTAACCATAGTCAATATTGGTCCGGGAACACAGTTATCGTCCCTTGATTTTCGTTGTCTACGAATATAGTCCCTAGTGTGGACAGTGTGTTACTTGCTATTTTTTATACCCTTTCCATAACCGTGTTCTCCGGCCTATTTGTTGAAATGACCCGAGGTAACCAACGTCAATATATGTGTTAGGTGACCAGAGTTAACCAAATTGAATACGTGTGTAATGTGACCAGGACATGATTGTAAGGTGACCAGAGGTCAGCATAGTGAATATATGTACAAGGTGACCAGAGGTAACCAAATTAAATGAGTGTGTAATGTGACCAGAGCATCATTGTAACTGGACCAGGGCATCATATGTAACCTGGACCAGAGGTAAACATAGTCAGTATTGGTCCGGGAACACAGTTATCGTCCCTTGATTTTCGTTGTCTACGAATATAGTCCCTAGTGTGGACAGTGTGTTACTTGCTATTTTTTATACCCTTTCCATAACCGTGTTCTCCGGCCTATTTGTTGAAATGACCCAAGGTAACCAACGTCAATATATTTGTTAGGTGACCAGAGTTAACCAAATTGAATACGTGTGTAATGTGACCAGGACATGATTGTAAGGTGACCAGAGGTCAGCATAGTGAATATATGTACAAGGTGACCAGAGGTAACCAAATTAAATGAGTGTGTAATGTGACCAGAGCATCATTGTAACTGGACCAGGGGTAAACATAGTCAGTATTGGTTCGGGAACACAGTTATCGTCCCTTGATTTTCGTTGTCTACGAATATAGTCCCTAGTGTGGACAGTGTGTTACTTGCTATTTTTTATACCCTTTCCATAACCGTGTTCTCCGGCCTATTTGTTGAAATGACCCAAGGTAACCAACGTCAATATATTTGTTAGGTGACCAGAGTTAACCAAATTGAATACGTTTGTAATGTGACCAGGACATGATTGTAAGTTGACCAGAGGTCAGCATAGTGAATATATGTACAAGGTGACCAGAGGTAACCGAATTAAATGAGTGTGTAATGTGACCAGAGCATCATTGTAACTGGACCAGGGGTAAACATAGTCAGTATGTGTCCAAGGTGACCAGAGGTGACCTAAGTCAATATATGAACAGCGGTGTGAGGTGACCAGAGGTAATCATAGTCAATATTGATCCGGGAACACAGTTATCGTTCCTTGATTTTCGTTGTCTATGAATATAGTCCCTAGTGTGGACAGTGTGTTACTTGCTATTTTTGAATACCCTTTCCATAACCGTGTTCTCCGGCCTATTTGTTGAAATGACCCGAGGTAACCAACGTCAATATATTTGTTAGGTGACCAGAGGTAACCGAATTAAATGAGTGTGTAATGTGACCAGAGCATCATTGTAACTGGACCAGGGGTAAACATAGTCAGTATGTGTCCAAGGTGACCAGAGGTAACCTAAGTCAATATATGAACAGCGGTGTAAGGTGACCAGAAGTAACCATAGTCAATATTGGTCCGGGAACACAGTTATCGTCCCTTGATTTTCGTTGTCTACAAATGTAGACCCTAGTGTGGACAGTGTGCTAGTTGCAATTTTTTGATACCTTTTCCATAACTGTGTTCTCCGGCCTATTTGTTGAAATGACCCGAGGTAACCAACGTCAATATATGTGTTAGGTAACCTGAGTTAACCAAATTGAATACGTGTGTAATGTGACCAGGACATGATTGTAAGGTGACCAGAGGTCAGCATAGTGAATATATGTACAAGGTGACCAGAGGTAACCAAATTAAATGAGTGTGTAATGTGACCAGAGCATCATTGTAACTGGACCAGGGGTAAACATAGTCAGTATGTGTCCAAGGTGACCAGAGGAACCTAATTCAATATATGAACAGCGGTGTAAGTCGTTTCTTGGCATGCATAGTTTCGTTTAGCGTATATGTTTTTTAAATATAAAACATGAATTGTGTTCTGTTAAATCTTTTATATAGGTGATAATATGCGTAAAATTTAGATGACCAGAGGATATATTTACATAAAAGTTTGAAAAATAAACACTGAAATAAATTTAAACAAATTAAAAGATACAATTATGATTTTTTTTTAGCCGAGAAATACGTACTTGGTGAATGTGCGAGTAAACTACAGTCTGCAGAGTATTCAGTCAACATTTTTGAATATAGCCTAAGGTATCCCCATTTTTTCCAAATGAACAATTTATTTTAGATGGAATTCGGAATTAACCTAATGTTCTTACAAAAGTATATTCGAGTCTTAAGGTTGACCTTTTGTTCAAAAGTGTTGTTAAATATTTTATGTATTCTCTTTATAGCATTATTCTAAAATCGACTGATTAGCAGTTTTATCTATATGTCGTAATTAAACCATTTTGTTTAGATTATAGATTTTTTTATTCATTTTCAAATCAGACAAAAAACCCAAATATTCGAGAAATTTCAAATAAAACAATTACTCATTATGTGCCTCATCAACCCCAAACATAAATCCCTACCAATGTACAAACGATTGTGTACTATTTTAACTATAAATGCACTTGACTTTAAACAATCATCAACAATTGTCCGGCAAAAACTAGACCTTTTCCTCTATTCTTTAATTTTCTTATACCATTTTCCTCTGTTCTTTATTTTGCCTGTTATACTCTATTCTAATTTTATATTTTTTCTTTATTTTCCTGTATCTATACCTCCTTCATTCAGAGCAACCCACCCTAAATATATACATATGATACACGCGGTCTATAGGTCATCGCTTGTGCCGTGATACACATGTTTGCATAACAAAGGATGTCCTTGTTCATATTTATTACATTGTAAATGTCCTCCTAATGATACATCTAATAGTTACCACTGGAAATTAAACAGCTAACTATAAATTCATCCGTCATATTCTTAGTTTTGTTTTATTGTGAAAATCAAATAACGTGATGAAACAATAATTATTGCAGATTTTCACTACGGAAATAATAGGAAATTATTCTAAACAAAACCACTCAATCACATCCCTACGCCACAAATTAAAGTCTAGCCTTTTCACATTAAAATACATTATTTTCATAAACCTATTTCTAAATAATTTTAAACAATTTTAAATCAAACGGTCATTTTTCTATTTGCCATAAAAAAAAAAAAAAAAAAAAAACAATTATTTTCATTTCTTATTTTAAACAGATCGATTGTTTTTCAATGGTCGGTGCCTGTCAGCATTTATAAAATCTAACACCGTGTTTGCCAGAAAGAAAGCTACATAGAACAGGAAAACAACAATGTCTTAGAAATACTTCCAGGCCCTATTTTCTAATTTCTGTTGTAATGTGGTGTAATGCAAAAAAGGTAACTCCTGAATACTGATTTGTACCCCTTAAGCATTTGTGGTTAATGACAAATCTATGGTAGTCTCTTTTCTTTACTCGAAAGTATTCGACTAAATCATGTTTTATTGATGAAAATTGCTCATTGCTGACGAATGTTAAACATTGATCCCTAGATTTTCAATTGTTTAGTTGTTAGGTTACTGTCTGATCTCGCAAACCTGGCATTTTATGGTCATTATTTTTGCATCCAATTGCACCAATGTATTAAAAGATATAAACGCCACACCGTACGAGAGTCGTTATTTTACATAAACTATTAGTATTTTTTCTATAACGAAATACGAAACCACTTCTCGCAATTCGCTTTGTGGTTATTGTGCTTGTCTTTTGACAAAATATGGCCTTGTCTCAAAAACAAAAAGTATAACATAATATAGAGTAATATATAAAACTGGACTAGAGTGAAGAGTTGGGAAGTAGGAATTCGAATTTTAATTGAAGGTTCTAAATCTTAGTGTATTTCTGATATATGATTGTACAGACTCAAAATTTCTTTGTTTTGCTGAAATGAAAGGTCACCGTCGCCAGCCAATAAAAGCAAAATGAATATTAGTAGATCTTTCTAATTTTGAAAACAATATTTCTCTTGTTTCGTTGATAAAGGGCACTTAAAAATAGTGAATACTATCCTCATCAGGATGACCACAGCTGCATGCGGGATTGGGTTTAATATTAATAAGGTTTAAATCTGCATTTGAATAACTGCACCATATTTCTCAACTGTGTATCAATGATATTAAGATTTCTATCACCACAACTAAAATAGGAAGTGCGTACTGTGAATAAATACTCAGTTTACTATTATTTACAGCAAGTTATCACGTATAATACCACGTTAACAATTAGGTGACAGTGTTTGATAGTCTGAAGGAGACAGCATCAAGGATTTAATAAGGCAAATTAAGCTTTTGTTGTACTCAATCTTACTAAAGTTTTCTTTATTATATTTAATAGATATATATCCGAGATACGATAATGTAGTTTTTCTTTTTCATATCACACCTGATCATCAATGATGGATAATGTCTACTGAGAGAATTTAACCAGAGACTGGATAACGTAGAAATGACCAATCAAAGGTCACTGTACGGCCTTCAACAATGAGCAAAATTCATACAGCATAGTAAGATATTAAAGGCTCCGAAATGACAAATGTAAAATACACTCAACACTGTTCAAACATCACCGCACGTAAAACTTTGAACAGCAGAAAACCTGATTGGACATTCGTGACAATTTGGCACGCCCTCATGAATTGGCGTACGTCTTATTATTATTAGTTATTATTTTCCTGTCTATTCTGTCATTTATTGCATTTGATTTGTATTTTGTCCTCATGTAACACATATTTGTGTTTGAGTGTAAATAAAGAATTGAAAAATGTATTTTGCGTCAAATGTGCAATGAAGCCACGGATCGTCGTAATCTTCAAAAATAGTTCTGAAACGGATGATAAAATGTGGAATGTCTGAATAGAAATATAACAATTATGTCCACTGCGCGATTATAAAACGGGCTATATTTGGACATTTTGAGATACTATAAGTACTTGTTTTCTGTGATAGAATTTCAGAGGTCAATACGACTTTTAATCAGTTGGATTTTCAATTTTAATAAAAAAATGTGTTTGGTTTTCTTCTTTTCTTCAAATTCAAATCATGATTCTTTAGTTTGAACATATTTTATTGTTCAAAAATGACAAATGGATTAGACACAAGTTTTTCAACTTAGTGACGTCTTCTCCAATACATACATAAATATACAATTTAGCATGAAGATATAAAAATAAATTACATATAAATTTTAAGAATCGAATCAATGGATATTTTCCACTTAATATAACTAATCGAGTGCGCCTATTTTCAGAAGAAATAAATACAAACACACCGAGCTGTGTAAAATAAAATATGTTAGTGTACATGACAAGTCATGTGTGAATTTGTTTAAATGTAAATTATACACTCATAGTTTATGATGTGATACATATTAAGTCGCTTTTCTAGTTACGGATTAATAGGAAAACGGAATAAATCTACACGTAATTGTAAGTATCAATTTTGTTTTTTAATTAAAACCATTGAAACGTTTCAGAATACAATAGTCAATCATAAAGATCATTCGATTATTGTATCCTTAAGAGCATAAATTGATCATGTTCTAGTAAGATCTGTTACAGAATAAGGTTGTCAAAGTTGAGAAAAACGCTTTGTACTTTTTATATACTTTGTGGACAAATAGAAAAACACTATCATTTTCGTCAGAACTCAAAGACTCTTCACCAGAGAGCAATACATAAATTGTAATATTGACAGCAAAAACATTGATTTCATTTATCATTATAAGCCTTTGTGAAGAAAAATTGTTACAATATAATAAATAAATAATGATTCTTCGATATTTCCCATTGTCTTCTGAAAATAAGTTGAATAATTCAAAATTTGTATACCAAACATTTAAAATTTTACTCTGCGTTTATAAATAGCATTGAAAGTACAACATCTTATAAACGATAAACATTGATAGAGGTAAATGAGCCACTCTTTCTCATGTTGAGATGGAATATGTTCGTTATTTGATTTAACGAGTTTAACAATCGAAACCCTGAAATATCGTCTTATGACAAGCACGAAAATGGCGAAACTGAACTTCCAACAGCGGACAATGATTTCTAATTATACAATATTCTTTCAATGGATTTTTAAATGCAATGTAGAACTTATCAATTAAGACATTTCTTATCCCTTTGAAATATGAAGTCACATGCACGAAGAAGTTTGTCTGACGTATGAAAAGTGAAAAAAGGCATGACAGGAGTTTAGAGAAAAAAAGGCAGTATGGGCATTTTGCCAAAAAGAAAAGGCATGATGACTTCATGTAAAACAAGTCAGAATAAATTAATAACTAAGAAAGGCAGGACAGAATAGAGTGTAAAATTTAAAAAAAAGCAGGACTACATTTACATTGAGATTACATTTAAAGAAAATGCAGGACAACAATTGTCATCCTAGCCAACTAAGATTTGTTTAACTTTCAAATTTCATCGAGGTCTCTTCTCAGGATATTACGGCTATCTGTATGTTGGCTTTAAAGTCGACAAGATAACAGGTTAATGTATTTAAGTGAATTTAAGATTTGTTGCAATTCTAAAGTACAATGGTTAAATCAATCTTATCTTTGATGTGCCACATGGGCATCCCTATAAAATAAGACAGCCCATGCGTGACCCATGGCATTAGATATATATATTTTGCATGTCATTGGATATTTTCTCTCATAATCCAGGCCAGCTAATAACTAGTGTGAAGCTAGCACTAATAACCTATATTATTTACGTGTCTGAAATTTTGAAAATGAAACTAAACTCTATATAGAACAGACCTTTTACGAACGTCGGGTTGGGACTTTATTATTTGTGTGAACTTGGGATTTACACGTATTAAACTCTTCACTTTTCGGGATTCGAGGAAAAAAATATTTAACAAACATTGTTGATGAACACAAATAAAAAATAATTCTGTATCATAAATTTAATTTGTTAATATTTGCAACTCTTGAAAAATTTCAAAACCAGCTGATTTTTTTTTATTTCTTCAAGTTGAATAACTTAAAAAATGGGGATATACACGACTTCCCAAATTTAATCTAAAATTCAACTACATTACTCAACACTTTGAATATTGAAACAATACGAGATATAAATATGTTTTTTTATCAAATTCGAATACTGGGAGCTATCTGAAGTCTGTTCATAGGATCTCAGTTTTAATATAGGCGTGGCAATCCATCACTTTTATCCAATCAACTGTCCTTAATAATAAAGATTGGCGTGCAATTGTGTCTGTGTCAAGTTAGATAAATATATTCATATTTCTGGACGTACATATGTCGGGGTTTAGGCTATTTCATTCGATAGTAGTAGATGAAAAAAGATTTTCTGTTATTCTATCTATAACTGAAAAAGTGGCATTAAATCGTAGAGGCAGTCCCACTTTATGTGAAGAATAGAACATTTTGGATTTTCTTCTGTTCACCACCAAATGTCAGCCTGTACCACTGAAAATATATAACTTCCGGACTAGCAAACACGGGCAACCCAGTTACTAATATTCCTGCTTCCAACTAAACGTCATGTTCTAGATTGTCGGAATCTTGTTGAGTACAACCATCCAATGACTCACGTGCATATTACATAATTGGTGTTAAGTTTATGCGAATAAGATATTCCTAGTCAATACATATTTCATTTTATGCCCCACCTACGATAGTAGAGGGCATTATGTTTTCTGGTCTGTGCGTCCGTCCGTCTGTGCGTCCGTCTGTCCCGTTTCAGGTTAAAGTTTTTGGTCAAGGTAGTTTTTGATGAAGCTGAAGTCAAATCAACTTCAAACTTGGTACACTTGTTGCTTATGATATGATCTTTCTAATTTTAAAGCCAAATTAGACTTTTGACCCCAATTTCACGGTCCACTGAACATAGCCTTACATCAACTGTCAAGATGAAGAACAGGAATAAAAGCCCTGTTCATTGATAATTTTCTATGTTTTCTATGTATTGTGTGCGATTTTGTCCCATGTACATTTACTCCATATCCTTTCATTTTCTATAGAAAATGAAAGTGGGAGTTTCAGGTTAAAGTTGTTGGTCAAGGTAGTTTTTGATGAAGCTGAAGTCCAATCAACTTGAAACTTAGTACACTTGTTGCTTATGATATGATCTTTCTAATTTGAAAGCCAAATTAGACTTTTGACCCCAATTTCACGGTCCAATGAACATAGAAAATGAAAGTGGGAGTTTTAGGTTAAAGTTTTTGGTCAAGGTTGTTTTGATGAATTTGAAGTCCAATCAACTTGAAACTTAGTACACATGTTCCTGTGGTATGATCTTTCTAATTTAAATGCCAAATTAGATTTTTACCCAATTTCATGGTCCATTGAACATGGAAAATGATAGTGCGTGGGGCATCCGTGTACTTTGGACACATTCTTGTTTTAGAAATTTAATCTTGTGCTTGCACACTTTAAAACGTTTTCTATATTGTATAGAATTTACCATTGGAATCAAAAGTAATACCTAAGTGTTTATGACAGGAGACAATTCTACTACTTGATTTTGAAGTTCCATTTTAATTTCATCTGGAGAAGAATTACAGGAGAATAGCATAGTAATTGTCTTGTTAGGATTAAAATCAATAAACCAATCCTGAGACCATGCTGAAATTTGTTCTAAATCGCTATTTAAGACATCCTCTATTGTGTAAGGACTGTTTCTTGAATAAGAAAGGGATGTTTCATCAGCACACAATCGAGTTAGACTTATCAAATTACCAGCTATGTCATATACATGAATAAGGAATAGTAGGAACCTAATAAAAGCCTTGTGGAACTCCTGCATTAGTATTCTCAAAAGGCGAATATGAACTTGAAACAAAACGCTTTTGCAACTAATTAAGTGATTAAATACATTTTAAATACAATTTTTTCAAATACTTTGCCCACTGCTGATAATAATGAGATTGGTTTATAATTGGAAATCCGGTTTTGAAAATAAATATATGCTGAAACTGAAAGTCAACTCATTTTAAAGAAGTTTTGAAAATAAAATGGTTAAATGCATTTTTTTTTTTTTATAGACAGGTTTTCCGATTATCTGCCTTAGTTTGTGACGCGACTCTAGGCGTCGTCGTAGTACGATCGCCATTACAACCGTGAAAAAATATAAACAAGATATAGATCTAAATGCCCTGATCGCATATAATTAAATGTAAACACAAGAATGTGAAGTCGTACTTGACCTCGGCAAAATTATATGTGTTATAAATAATAAAGTAATTAGATAAGGATTATAAGTGTATTGCAGGCCAGGTGTCGTGTCCTTAAAATATAACTGTATTTGATATGTTACACGCGGGACATAATAAATTTTATAGGAATACTAATCCCAGGTTACATGTCGATTATAATCATTTGGTAATCATAATACTTAATAATTATATTGCATACATAAATAAAAATAAATAGTCTTGACCGGTCGAATGTGATATATCAGAAAAACCAGGTACAGTTTTATCAAATCATAGAAATTTCTGTGGTCAGACCTATAGTGAGACAGTCCTAAAATTTAACAATCCACTAATCCGACGTTCCTACAGAGACGAGAGTTTTGTGTTTTTGCTTGACTTACGTATAATGCTCAAAATTGAGTGACATCTTCGTATTTGGTGTCCGCATGAATTGCGCTATATATGCTATCGATGCGTCGGGCCATATGTAATATGGGCTTGAGAAGTTTTGAACTTTCACGGCCCATGTATTCCTATAGTTATTATGTGTTCGATTCAATTTCTTTTGCAGAAAATTACTCGACATACAACTACTATAGTATGTATAGTATATAACATCATGATCCAGCCCGTGCTTAATATAAATGAATGCCATTAAACCACCAAAGACTCTAACATGTAATTTCAAAGCGATGATAAGTTATGTTTTAGAAGCGTCATTTAGTGTTTTGCCAACTCCCCTCCCAACCACTCCAAAACAGTGGTCTCGTAGATTTTCATCCTTAATCCGTATTAGACTCTTATACAAGTCCCCGATGTATATAATACAGTGAAATACAGTATTACAGTATAACATTAGGGGTGTATATCGGACCGTCGGACTACTGAACTGTCGGAAATTCGGGTTGTCGGATTATATCTACGCTTTCGTAGGTTCTAGTAAACTATTTGATTACATAGAGTTAGACCTTTGAAAAATCCTTTCTAATGAATAAAATTTTAGAATTCATGCACAGAATAATCTACTGAGGAAAGTTCAAATCAACAGAACAGTGGCGGATCCAGAACTTTTTATAAAGGGGGGGGGGGCCCCTCTGATTGACCTAAAGGGGGACCCGCTCCAGTCATGCTTCAGTGATTCCCTATAGCATCAACCAAATTTTTCCCACAAAAGGGGGGCCCGGGCCCCCATCCCCCCTGGATCCGCCTATGACAGAAGTAACTGTATACGTCTTATAAAGAAAAAAAAGTGAATATATACTATAAGCACACAGGCCTACATATATATATAAAACCTTTAAGTTTTCAGCAAGAACTGCACCGAGGAATAAAATATTTTACAAGCCTTACTTTTCGAAATATTAAAGCGCCGTCCCAAATAACCAAATATCAAACTAAGTGTTAACCTCATCAGTACGATCGAGCAACAGCTGATCTGCAATACCGTAGTTGAAAATTAAATTTGTGTAGTAATTCCACTAAAGTTAAGAAAACTTAATAAATTAGTTACATAAGTATACAATAAGGCGTCACTGTCATTCATAATATTTCTTAAACGGATGACGAGGTTCCCCCCCCACCCCTTATTTAATGTTGAACTCCTTGCTCCTCTGTTAACAATATTTTTGTCTGAGTTAATATTGTCGGAATGTCTGTCCATTTTGCAGCATAAAGATACTACAGAAGTGTCATGAATGAAAAGAGTTCGTCTCTTCACACTGGGTTGATTTGCCTGCAATTATAACTACATGTAGCCTCGGGGTTGGTTATTAGCTTCATTTATGGTTAATTCAGACATTTTACCGCTTCCACTACAAAAGTTTGGGGGCACGCGCCCTCCCCCTTTTTTCAAAATCCTGGATCCGCATCTGATGTCGCGGTGGATCTTCTATACGATAGAGACAGATGCACTGTAGTCATCGGATCAATTTTTATAGATTAATTTAAGTTTTTAACAGTCGTTTTACAACGTGTAAACATTCGTCGGCCAGTGTTATTTTACTTTCATAACAAGTTTTATTTAAGAAAAAAACGGATTGTGTGCAGTGGCGCATCATCCAAAAAAAAAATGTCCGGACCATACAAAAACCTGTTTATGCACAGTTTTTATTATGTTTATACGGCTTTGATCCACTCAGGTTTGTTGGCTCGTCTGAAGGCATCACATAAGACGAATATGGAATCAAATGAGGGCAGTCATTGTGCAACTCGTTGTGTATAATTCGCATATTGATTTTTTCCACACCTGAAGTTTTTTACGATTATTTGTACAACTATTAACTGCACAAGAAATGCTTCCATGTTTTTTATAACTTTCGGCAGCATCCATAGTAAAATAAATCAGAAAATGAAAGAAATACAAATGTAAACAGAAAATCGATAATGTTTTGATCAATACACGTGCGTTATTTTTCACGGTTGTAATGGCGGATCGGTCACGTGAGAGGTTAATGGATGCGCCCATGTTTTCTAGGTCAATTACAGATAAACCCGTCTATATAAAGCACAAATAAATTTACATACATTATCAGATCAAAATATCTTAAATACCCCAGTCCAGAGATACTGCGTATATTCGACTGAATATACCATATCGATAATTTTACATTCGTACTTGTTACGTAACAAGATCTGTGTCCAGGTAAAAAGATCCAGCAGGTGGTGTATATTCTAAAGTGTTTATCGCCTTCCATTTTACATCTGACGATGACATTTAGCTTTAGGGCCATTTTGTTTTCGCAAAGAAAAACTAAAATTAAAAAAAATTATATATATAATATTCTGTTGAAAATCTTTTTAAAGGTAAACTGATAAGCATAACGTCTTCGCAATTTCTTGTTCAGATCCAGGGACACAGATGTCAGAATGAATAAGAAAACACTAAATTCTTAAACAATATATTGTAAAATGGACACCAAGCACATTTTGATAGACAAGTGTACTGATAGATTTTCTTGTGTATTTTCTATGTTCTGGAAACTTCAACATCCCATCAACAATATTTAAATTAAAGTCCTAAGTTTTATAGATTAAATATATTTTTTTAAATATCATTTGCAAGGCTGCATGCACATTGCACCTATCGTTTTCATATATTTCTTTTCCGCCATGCATAAGTTTACTTTGACTTCTATATATATAATGTTTTCAGAGATCGATTTATAAACTTTATGCTTGAAATAATTAACCCACACAGAGCGATAGCACAGACAGAAAAATTCTCTGGAAAGAGGACGGTTTGCAAATCATTTTGAAAGAAAACTGAATTATTTTGATATCCTAATGATAATGTTTCTTTTGACAGCACTATATTTTATTGATTATTCAATATATGTATATGGTATCCGGCATTTATATACATGTACATGCATAATAAAAATCCTTGGATATATTTTAGTTGATTGATTGTAAGTTGTTTAATGTCCAGTGTAAACTATTTCAAACATTTCTATGAAGAAAAGAGTTTCTCATTCCTAGGAAGATTTAAGGATTTTTTGTGCACAATGTAATTTAAAGTATTAACTCCGTGTTTCAAAGTAAAAAAAAAAAAACAATATTGTTTTCTTCATATTTAAAAAAATGGATTTGTTTTGTGCTCAATAGAATTTACTACGACCAATTAAATAGTATTTTCAATGAGGTTTATATTTAGGTGTGTGCCAAATAGGAAACAATAAACTGGTAAGTTGGTGACCATTTAGACTTCGTTTAGATGAAACACGTCTTCAAAATTAATAGTTTAAAATTTTGGGAGTTAAAATTGTAAAGTGAAACTTTTCTTTTATTGTTAACTTTGCACTAAAATGTATATTCAAACCTATTCTATTACTTTCCTCTAAGTCTTAAGGAAATATATATTGAATAACTCTATCAAATATGGTTTGTTTTAAACCGAATTAAACGTACATCAAACGGAACTGTAACTGTAGGAGATCATAGTGGGTTTAACGACAACGAGACAGCAATCAAACAACAAAAAAACACATAAGGACAGCTAGTGGGCAACATATATAGTGTTCACCAATAGAAAGGTGTATACACAACATCCCTAATTTCTTTATCATTGTGAATAAATTTTTCCCGGAAAATAGAATACATGAACTACATGTCTTTGATTTAACAGAACAAATAATAAAAGATCTGGCATTAAAACGTGATTCTCCATATAATTTAAAAATTGAAGAGAAAGCCAGAATGTGAAAGTTATACAATTTAAAGAATACCAATCTTAAAGTTTTACTACTAAGAGGTATATTTTCCCTTTCTTTTAACCTACAAGTAAACTTCCTGAGAGCCGATGATTAAATATCCTAATTTTTCCGAAATGTTCATATATAATATTAATATGGCGTCAAGTGTTTAAACAGTTATTTGCCAATCAAATCGGTATGCACGTTAAATAAATATTAAAATGTCATATAAATAATGCTTAAAAATGATGCAATTATATTATCAATCTAAAAATATAAATCATGAACACAAAAAAATAATATATGTATTAAATGACTGAAGCAATTTAAAATTCTAAGGATATTGTTACAATATTGCCGAAAACTGAGACTACTGTAACTGTTATACGTGTAGTAGTCTCAGCCGAAAACAATACGTAATTGAAAAATATAAGCAAGTATGACAAACCAATCAAAATTTATTGTTTGGGATTATTCATGGTTGACTAGTTCTATATTAACCAGTGACACGTGTCCTAATTATTAAGAAAAGGGACAGAAAAGTATTAAACAGAAATAACCGTTTTTTCAAAACTATATTTTCAAAATTCACTGCATGATTTAAACAGCTTAAAAGTGTTTCATTTATTTTATCTTTGTGCGTATACGAAAAATTGAAAGCAAGTTGAACTTCAATGTTCATGACTTACGAGTATTAGATTTCTTTTGAAATTGATCGATGAGCGGCTTTTCACAAATACCGAACAAAAGAATATGGCGTAAACGTCAATTAATGGACAAGCAACCCAACGAGAAAAATAAAATTTAAGAGTCATCTATAACTAGTTTTAAGTTAGAGAAATCATTCAATGCCATATGGTTCTATTTAGGTTTGTGCGTTTTCGATTTACGAATAAGTCAATAAGATAAAATAAATAAATAATTGAAGCCAAAAAAAAAAATACAAAAAGATACATGAAATAAAATAATAACATAAGTTTACAAATACGTACCTAGGTGCATTTGATAAAGCAACATTTGAACTTATTATTACAATTTTTTTTTAATTGTAATTGTAATTTTATGTTTATGTATATTTAATGTTACCCGATATGGAGTTCTTCTAAAAGATAAAATTCACTTGAATGGGTATTTCTGGTGTATATACATGTATCACACGTGCTATCTACATGTACAATATACAGAAATGACACGACTGGGTATTGTAAAGTTACTGAAGGAGATTAATGTCAAATGCATATCCCCGGGCGAAGAATTTATTGGTTTTCAGAACTGGATATCGGCCTTCAAAACACCGTGTGTACACAAACAAAACAGTATTCATCTTTTACGCAGTCTAGCCTGAGAATAAAAGTTTTGGCAATTTGTGTAGGATTTTAATTTTAGAATGTAATGAACAAGTAAGAAGATCGTTAGAAACGTTAAGTGAATCGGAAAATGAGCTATGCACGATGAAAGGAAAAGTTTGGTGCGTCGATAAGAAATTTCATAGAGGCATGTGATATTTGTAAAGTTTCAAGTCTTTCAATAACAACCATTTGTAGAACTGACTATTTCGATCCTTCAAATATGTAAAATAATTAAAATTTATATCTTTTAGTCTCTTTCATATATACAATTGTAGTATGTTTATAAATACTGTAGATTTGTATTTGATCATCGATTGCATGCATAACGTCCAGTGACAAATATTTCATGTATTCGTACAAAGAATTAAAATACAATTGATTGGTTATTTAAGGTAAATGAGTTGCGTTAGAATAGGTGAAACTTGGCCAGAAGCTTACCTCTAAAATAAAGAAATATAAAAAAGGTAGAGTTATTTTTAATTCTGTATTTTACTCATACATGGACTTAAGCACTTTTTACAGTCAACATAACAGTTTTAACACCGACAGCAGGAATCACAAGCGACGCTGGTTCCATAGATGTCTTCAGCGAATTTTTATATATCCCTGGCAATTTTCGGTTTATATCAGACTCTGACATTGAGGGGAACAAATACCATGGATATGTCTTGTCTTTTTTTTTAATACGTTTAGATATAAAACGTGTATCTCATACAAAGCCTCATTTATAGAACATTATATATAATTGATTGTGTCAAGGAAATATTTGGATCAGAGAAATAGTTGGTGGAGGAGAGAGAGAGAAAGAGAGAGACTTATATCGTAGTATTTGGTCTCATGTTATTCAAGTCAAAATGTGATGGGAGGAAACGTTTCCCTTCGTTTTATATATATTCCATAATGATATTAGTTGGAGATTTAATCCAATCCAAACTAATATTTTTTTATCCCGCATCTTTTATATTAAATTATTTCAACTCAAAATAATAATTGAAATAACTTTCTGAAATGAATCCTAACATATATCAGACGCTTAACAAAACGATATACCATACGATTGATGAAACGCTAAACGATATCACATACCATACGATAAACGAAACGCTAAACGCTAAACCATACCATGTACCATACGACAAATAAAACGCCTAACGATACCATGAACCATACGATATAAAAACCCTAAACGGTGACATTTACCATACGATGAACGAACGATGAACGAACGCTAACCGAACGTTGTACGGACGCTATACGAATGATGTACGAACGATGACCGAACTCTATACGAACGATTCCCGAACGCTGTACGTACGATTCCCGAATGAAAAAGTGTTAACTTTACGTTACAGGGACTGTAACCATAGTCAATATTGGTCCGGGAACACAGTTATCGTCCCTTGATTTTCGTTGTCTACGAATATAGTCCCTAGTGTGGACAGTGTATTACTTGCTATTTTTTTATACCCTTTCCATAACCGTGTCTCCGACCTATTTGTTGACATGACCCGAGGTAACCAACGTCAATATTCCAGGCTGATGTGGAAAGGTTTCCTGGACATTCCTTCCAATCCATATGGTTCTTAAGGCTGAACTCATGGGTTGAAATAGCTGAAAATAGCTTAGAATTGTTTCAGGCCAATATGGGTAGGTGTCCTGTACATTCATAATAATCCATATGGATCTTCAGGCTGAACTCATGGGTTGAAATAGCTGAAAATAGCTGAAAGTTGTTCCAGGCTGATATGAGTAGGTTTGCTGGACATTCAGTCCAATCCATCTGGATCTTAAGGCTGAACTCAAGGGTTGAAATACCTGTAAATAGCTTTCAATAGTTCCAGGTTGATATGGGTAGGTTTCCTGCACATTCACTC
>JAASAO010000294.1:0-51785 GCA_017311375.1 Mytilus coruscus | reverse complement strand
AATACAATAATCATTTAAACAATGTAGCGCTGTAATGAAAACCATACCTTAATATTATGTTTGTTGTAATTAGTTTAGCATAATAAGTATTACCTTTCCGCATTATTTTCTTTTTTTCATAATAAAGCCATGGTTATGTTCATTGATACAAATTACAATTTAAAATATATGACAGAAATACATTTCTTTCTAGGGATGCTGTGAAGGAGGCAGGCAGTCCCAGTGAAATTCAATGGAAAACTATTGTGCTTCAGGTAGAACAGAGATGGTTCCCGAAACATATAAAAAAATCAATACTGTGTTAACAATATATCAAATTCAAAAATATTAAATATAATAATATCGTGTTTGAGGTTAATCCAGAGCTCAGATAAGAATTCACAAATTGGGGTTTTACCCACCATTTTTATGTAATTGAGTGATAAAGTTTTTAATTGCATTATCAATTCCATTTCAGCCCTCAATCAAATATCAAATTGGGTTTTCACCACCAAGCTCCTTAATGTATTGGGTTTTCATCAACACAATATTGAATATTTAGGCATGTTTTAAACACATTATATCAAACCGAGATGTTAATCCATCTTTAATATGTTTCTTTGTATATGTGATAGTACACTGACGAGCAATTGTACGTTTAATTTGTGTCCGGTTAAAGGTCTGCCAGTTTTGTATTTTCTCACAACTTCTATAAACTGCAGCTGGTGTCACTAGTTGGACAGTAACTAATTACCTTGCTAGATTAAATAATTATGATCATCACCCTACAGTTTAGTTGGGGTAGGTGTGGCTAAGTGATTTGATTTTTATGTAATATATGTGAACATTAGGTGATGTAAGATAGTTTTGCCAGTCCTATCACCTATTTGTTAGACCTACTTTTAAAAAAAAATAAGAAGTTCCCAGATTTAAGATATACCCCAAAACCTTGACCAGGTTTATAGGGTGGTTTAATGACAGAGACCACATTCAATTTAAATTTACAAATAATACTGCAACATCAAATAAATAAATGACAATGTTACACTGCACTTGCCAAGAAGACAACTATCTTAAGCATACAGAACAAGTAGACCAAAACAAAGAAAGTTTCAAGCTGCATTGACGTAAAACGGATATAATTAAGGCATGCGTGTTCACTCATCAACTAAAATGAAAAATAATATATAAACTAAAATTATACTTGAATGTTTTTGTTTAATTTAATTAACATAAAATCTAGGTTAAGTTGTCCCTTATTATAACTTTTGGTTTCCAATGCTTTCCAACTTCATATCATGTCATAATTGATTTGGCCTTTCACTGTTACAAATCATATAGGATATAGTTCTTCACGAAACCCCGTGTTTGTCGTTCTAACAATTTTCTCGTTAAGGCACGCAAACACGCCCGTGCGTTCGATGGACACTTCCAAAAACACTAGCTACGTCTTGTTATCATTATAATTATCCCTCAGCTATCAAAAAGAAGCTGAAAACATGCTTCTATTCAATATTTTTACCGGACATTACTTTCGTTTTAACATTGTGTGTTATGATAAATCCCGAGCAATTCGAAAAATTATGACAACATTACAAACGCTAATTGGATAAACGCAGAGAAGATCGAAATGTTTTCATCAACACGTGTACCTTTTGAGCAACGGAAAATTCCAACAGGGACCCATTTCAACTACTTGATGCAACGCTCTATTTTTAGAACGAAAGGACATTTCCAATTATAAATATTATAAAAATAGATTTACACGACGACTATGTAATAGATAAGGGTAAATAACGCAAACGATAGCGAATAAAAGCGTTAAGAACTCATGGTTTTGGCATATAATTGGGTTTTCCTCCGAATTAATTGGGTTTTGAACGCTGCAACGGGCAATTGTATTGGGTTTTTGATAATTTTATTGCGTGATCACGCAAATACGCAGCTTATCTGGAGCTCTGCCGGTTAATCATAATTTTTTATCAATATGTTTGTGTAAACATAACAAAAGGTACTCTGAATACACATAAACTTGTGCAACATTACCAGCTTTAAGCCTTTCAACTCCATGACAAATAAAATATAATACATGTATGACATATGGGCATGTTAATGTTTGCTATGCAATTTGCATTGTATACGAATTCAGTACACTCACCAGAGATAACAGGATTAAATAGTATACAAAACAGTCGTCGGTGACGTTCACGTTCCAAAGTCAAAAAGACCAAATGAAATACGCAGTTGAAGACCATTAAGGACCCAAAATCCCGAAAGGTTTTGCAAAACAAACGAAGAAGTTGGATGATAATATGAGTTCGACTAATCACATATTCTGTAAAATAATATTACGTAATTCTTAATCTCCAAGGAACTGGGTTTATTAATATATTTTTTTGTTTATAGCACACTCCACAACAATCCAATTGTAACGACTGTGGTGTTTACCTTTGCCATTTTGCAGCATTGCTTTCAGTACGACAGCCTGTGTCATTTGACAGTGTAAGTATACATGCTGTCAAGAATTCTAACATTTACCCATTTAACTAACCCAGTATGTATTTAAGTTATAAATGTATCGTGGAACTAATTAACATGACATATATAGGAAATATACTATGATGTTAATCAATAGATTCTTATATTTAAAAAATGCAACAAAACTATATATAATAAAACTAATAATCTTTTGTAGGCAAATATGTTGAATTACAGATATGTAATGGTGTTGGAATATTTATCTGGGCACTTGTTTAACAGAGGACCTTGTGTGTTTTAAATGGTTATGAAATACAAGTTTGATTAATGTTGTAGTGAAAACGATTGTATTGGAAAGTGACTAATGCAACAAATATATAAGTTTAAGAAATACAATGGTCATATATATATGTAAAAAAACTTTGAAATAATGTATATGTCATGATAAACAAAGTTAATGGAAGTGTCCAGATTCCTTGGATTCAGAATGTTTTATCTTTGCTTTCAATTTCCATTCCAAATTCTCTTTTGTAAAAAAATTGCAAATTGATATTTTTGTGGTACTTGAAAGCACATGGTGTTTGAAAAAAGATTTGAATACAACTTGGTTTCTAAAAGTTGAATGAAATTGTGACATACGAACGATATAGTTTTTTTTTGTGCATTTGTTAAGACCATACATAACTGTATTTTAACATTGTTTTATCTAACCTTTGATTTTTCATTTCGTTTTAATTGTTATAGTAAAATTTCATAAAAGAAATTGTTCACACTATAAAGCATACATTTATTCCTTGTTCTAATTTTTGTTATTGAACATGTATGTGCTCTGCGGGTGGAAAAGCAGTCTTTTCAGCACAGCTTGAATATTTCAAAGAGCTAAGGAGATCTGAATTGTACAGTCCTACCTGTAAAAATGACCAAACATCATTGTCTTAAAAAGTATGCATAATGTAGAACAATCACACATCATCCAATCATTATTTCAAAAAGAATTTCAAGGTGTTTACATCATAAAAAAATCATTTCTGTATTAGTATTTAATTTTATGTCAAATGACAAATGTTTTCTTCTATAACGTGTATTAAAATTAATTGCTTTCATAAATATTAACTGATGTGGTTTCATATTGCCCATGAGTAAGTTAAAGTCAGCAATTTATTGTGTTTCTGATTGTCACTTTGTCATTGTGTAGTGTATCTTAATTTGTTAAGAATAGTAAGGAAAGAAGAAATGTTATCAATGATGATGTAAAATGTTACTTAATTATAGTCGAAAATAGTTCTTGTTCATGCTTACGCTATCAAAACAACTTTTTGTGAATGTAAATATACTGGCATGAATATGTAAGTATTGTGTTAATAAAATTCTTCTTACAACAGTTTTGACATTATTTTGAAGTAAGGATTATACCTACTTCATCTAAATATTCAATTCCTGGCCCGGTTTTGGCTATTGGTTTTGCCCTTTTCGGTTCATCACTGAAGAAATTTTTATCGTACTGTTATCGTACTGATATAATGGTACCGTTAATGATAGATCAGGGGTTGGTCTCACCGTTGCCCAGCGCCCTTTGTCCTAAAATTTTGACAATTTTAGCTGAAAAGTGACAATCTAAGCCCTCCGTAGATATCGAAGATGATATTATTCTGGGAAATCATTCTAATACAACCTTTATATATACACAGTCTATGATTTAGTTGAATTTTATAGACATTGGAAGACCGGTGGGGATCTCACCCTCATTTAAGCGGTCTCAGGTAGGTTTTCACTATATATTTTGAATATCCAACTGGCACTTTGGGCGCTCCGTAAACATAGAAGACAAAAAGTGTACCCAGATTCCTTTTCGTCACGTTTGTATCTACCTATTAACTAAATGTCTGTATAATATTAGAAAGATTGAGAGATCAGGGGCTCTCACCATTACCCTGTGCCCTTTGTCCTAAAATTTTGACAATTTTAGCTGAAAAGTGACAATCTAAGCCCTCCGTAGATATCGAAGATGACATTATTCTGGGAAATCATTCTAATACAACCTTTATATATACACAGTCTATGATTTATTTGAATTTTATGGACATTGGAAGACCAGGGGGTCTCGCCTCAATTAAGCGATCTCAGGTAGGTTTTCACTATATATTTTGAATATCCAACTGGCACTTTGGGCGCTCCGTAAACACAGAAGACAAAAAGTGTACCCAAATTCCTTTTAGTCACGTTTGTAATTACCTATTAACTAAATGTCTGTATAATATTAGAAAGATTGAGAGATCAGGGGGCTCTCACCATTACCCTGTGCCCTTTGTCCTAAAATTTTGACAATTTTTAGCTGAAAAGTGACAATCTAAGCCCTCCGTAGATATCGAAGATGACATTATTCTGGGAAATCATTCTAATACAACCTTTATATATACACAGTCTATGATTTAGTTGAATTTTATGGACATTGGAAGACCAGGGGGGTCTCACCCTCATTTAAGCGGTCTCCGGTAGGTTTTCACTATATATTTTGAATATCCAACTGGCACTTTGGGCGCTCCGTAAACATAGAAGACAAAAGTGTACCCAAATTCCTTTTAGTCACGTTTGTATCTACCTATTAACTAAATGTCTGTATAATATTAGAAAGATTGAGAGATCAGGGGCTCTCACCATAAATAACCCTGTGCCCTTTGTCCTAAAATTTTGACAATTTTAGCTGAAAAGTGACAATCTAAGCCCTCCGTAGATATCGAAGATGACATTATTCTGGGAAATCATTCTAATACAACCTTTATATATACACAGTCTATGATTTAGTTGAATTTTATGGACATTGGAAGACCAGGGGGGTCTCACCCTCATTTAAGCGGTCTCAGGTAGGTTTTCACTATATATATTTCTTTTTTGGGCTTTCCATAAATATTTCTATTTATATTTCTAAATGTTTCTAGAGTTATCGGTTTTTCTTTTTGTTTTAAGAAATATAATATATAAAAGTACATCTTTGATGTTGTTTTATTGATAAAAATCTATATTACATAAAGACAAATATGCAACTTAGAAAAGGGTTTATATTGAGGACAACGAGAATTTTACGACAGCTTGAAGAGGTCATTAAACAATTTCCTACGTATCTTATCAGTCCTCTTAACTATGAAAATCATGCTTTTAATGTTATCAAGTATCTATTTTTTATGATTTTCAACTAAATTTTGAATATCGAATATCGAATAACGAACCGGCTGCTAACTTCACATACATTAAAATTAGAACATAGGAGTAAAATGCAGATTTTTGTCTAGCCTGCGACTTTTGTCGCAGAAAGCTCGACATGGGGATAATAATCTGGCTATGGCGGCGGTGGTGTAAGCTAACTTCTTAAAATCTTTATATTATAGAAGGTGGAAGACCTGGATGCTTCATACTTTGTATATAGATGCCTTATGTTACGAAGTTTTCGTCTATCACAAATCAGTTGTCCTTGACCTCATTTTCATGGTTCAATGACTACTTGAAAAAGTTAAGATTTTGTAATGTTAATTTCTCTCTTATTATGAGTAATAGTATAAATATATTTGATATGCGCGTACCTTGCCCGTCAAACAGGTTTCACTTGACCTCGACCTCATTTCATGGATTGTAAGGTGTACGTGTCCAACTGGCAGGTGTCATCTGACCTTGACCTCATTTTCATGATTCAGTGGTTATAGTTTAGTTTTTGTGTTTTGTTCTATTTTTCTTATACTGTATGCAATATGTCTACTATATTTGGTGTATGGAATGATTGTTAGGTGTACATATCCAACTGGCAGGTGTCATCCGACCTTGACCTCATTTTCATCGTTCAATGTTCAAAGTTAAGTTTTTGAGTTTTGGTCCTTTTTCTTATACTATATGCAATAGGTCAACATATTTGGTGTATGCAAATTTTTTATGATGTACATGTCAGTCTCGCAGGTTTTATTTGACCTTGACCTCATTTTCACGGTTCTTTGCTCAGTTTAAAGTTAATGTGTTTTGGTCTGTTTTTCTTAAACTATAAGCAATACGTCAACTATATTTGATCATATGATTGTTTTGTGTACATGTATTTCTCGTTTGGTTTATATGACCTTGACCTCATTTTCTTGGACCATGTGAAGTTTGTGTAATATTTGTAGTAAAGCTTTATATTTAGGACTCAACATAATATCAATGGTTAGTAAAGAAGGCGAGACATTTCAGCATGTGCACTCTTGTTTTTTTTCTTCATTTTGCCTATTACAAATCTATCACGAAAACTATGATATTTAGTGCGAAACATTTTTTTGTAAGACCTTATATGATGTAAATTATAATTGACAAAGCTGAATTATAATTGGTAAAGCTGAATGCAAATATATTTGCTGCAACTCATTTAAAGCCTTCTTCTCTAATGAGAAAGGCAAATATGCTAGATATACTTACTGGAGGTGTGATGAGATGATTGAAGCTGTTATTTTCTCCTTGATAATATTTATGTACGTTTCGGCAACAAAGTTTATCGACAGGTTGTAGGTATCCCTATGGGCACTAATTGTGCCCCTTTAATAGCAGACTTGTTTTTGTACTGTTACGAATCACAGTTTATGACTAAACTCAGTTAAGACCCGTCCAAATTGCATTTAATTGATAAATTCAACAACACTTACCGTTATCTTGATGATATTTTTCGTTAAATAATCAAGAATTTTCTCAATATACTGCTGAAATTTACCCCAAGGAACTTACTTTAAATAATCAAATTTAAACGGTAATAACTGTCCTTTCCTAGATTTAGATATTTCGGTTTTAAACGGAAACTCCACACTAAAATTTACGACAAAAGGGACGATTTTTCGTTCCTATTGTTAATTTTCCATTTTAGATGGTGATGTTCCTTTGGCACCATCTTACGGTGTTTATATTTCACAGCTTGTTCGCTATTCCCGTGTCTGTTGTGACGTTTTGATTTTAACGAACGTAATCTATGTATTACTGGTAAATTATTAAACCAGGGATATCGTTACCATAAATTACTTAAAACCTTTACTAAATTTTTCCATAGATATAAAGATTTGGTTTTGAAGTTTGGTTGTACCTGTAGAAAACTTATTTCAAACGGGATAGCACATCCTCATTTTACGGAAATGTTGTTAACTGTGCCCGGAAATTTAGAAATGATCCTTGTAAACTTATCGCTCCTTTAAATAAACTTATTCTAAAGGTTACCAATTCAACACTGTGATAAGATCATTGAATATTGTTTTTATTGGTATAAATATTGATTTTGTTATCAGTAAATTAAAAGCAAACTAAATATTACTAGTATGTTTTATACATATACACATTCATTGATCTACAATCTGTCGATAACTGTATCTTGGCATTGCACAAGGTCATGTTTTTCTCAGACTTTTATGACGTCTTTACACTAAATCCATTGGATGTTGGATGTGTACGGATTGATAATTTAGTCTTAGATGCATGATTTTTTATTAGTTGTTAGTGGCTTTGAACTAGCTGTCAGATAACTGCGAGTACTCTCAGATCTGTTCCTAGTGTCTTTTGTTGTTTGGATGTACAAGTACCCTGCCACGTCCACTTGTATTTTTGTCCATCTGATGAGTTAAGCCTTTTTCAACTGATTTTTATAGTTCGTTCTTATGTTGTACTGTTATATCACTGTCCCAGGTTAGGGGGAGGGTTGGGATCCCGCTAACATGTTTAACCCCGCCACATTATGTATGTATGTGCCTGTCCCAAGTCAGGAGCCTGTAGTTCAGTGGTTGTCGTTTGTTTATGTGTTACATATTTGTTTTTCGTTCATTTTTTGTACATAAATGAGGCCGTTAGTTTTCTCGTTTGAATTGTTTTACATTGTCATTTCGGGGCCTTTTATAGCTGACTATGCGGTATGGGCTTTGCTCATTGTTGAAGGCCGTACGGTGACCTATAGTTGTTAATTTCTGTGTCATTTTGGTCTCTTGTGGACAGTTGTCTCATTGGCAATCATACATCTTCTTTTTATAAATAGACACTTTAAATCACAAAATGATCAACAAAGAAAGATCTATTAAAAAATTTTGCCGATATAGTTAGAAGACTCTCATTCCCTTGAACGAGAATTTTGCCCCTATTTTATGTTTTGAACAAAAATATAGTAAATAGATAGAAACTAAACAGACTAAAATATCATTTATGCAAGATCAACAAAATAAAAGATTTTGTCATAAAGTCTATTCCAATCTTCAATGTTGGAGCGTATCTTTTGTTTGATATGGACCTAGATCGAGCACGTTAGAGCTTCTAGTTAACCTATAAACACGTAGTTATCATATCAAATCTTCATTTTATTTAAGTAATTCCCCCCTCTAAAATAAAATATTGAAACAAGTTCATGAAGGAAGATGTAAGAATATTTAAAGGATTAGAGAAAACGGAAGAGGGGTCCTTATCTATTTATAGTACACATATACAAGTCCGTGCCAAATGATTTGTCTATCGAGATATTGGTATTTCCAGGAGCATGCAAGTATAAAAATAGCCTCCCATTCTTAAAGTAGCCTGGCATGTTCCGTAATCAAATTACTCCTTGGAGTCGTATTCATTCTTTCTTCAATAAGTAAATATCAATCTCTAGAATAACCCGCTTTAATCCCGAAGAAACAACCCTCTTACAAATTATGTTGAGAATAGGACATACTTTGTTATTATTGATAATCTATGGTAAATAAATAAGGAGTATAAACCAAAAACTATTAAATATTCTTTGGCATTCACTAAATTGTTACACGAACCATGGGTAGTATGCTGCTTATATTCCAATCTCTTTTCCATAGCTGAATAACCATTTCCTTTTGCAGATAGACTGTAAAGTTATACTGGAAATGGATGACAGAGAATTATCTAAAATTCCAAGGTATGGAGATCGTGTGCTTGTTCGCAGTTTTCTTCGAAAACAGAATTCGCCAAACATAAGAAACCCTAAAAGAAAGTCGAAGGGTGGTATTGTATCATCTTTAAAGCAAACACTTAAAGCAATGAGAAATAAGAACAAAAAAAGGTAGTTCAGACTCAGAATCGGAAGATACAAGTAATAGATACACTGGTAACCAAAATGCTCTTAAAGGTACTAGACAAGTAAAACTTGTTCTTATGAAGAAAGATAAGACTGGACAGTTCACTAAAATCTGGACACAAAAAGGTAGTGGGCCTAGAAAGTTGCCAATTAACAAGTCTGCCAAGAAAGATGAAATTATAAAACTTGGAAAACAAATCTACTTTGGAAAAGATGGCATTTCTAAACTTGGGTCTGTAGCTGATTTCAATTTTGAAATTAAAAACTTCGAGGGTGAAGTTGTGGACGACACTCTCAGTGTTGGGGACCTTTACACAGCCACAGGTCTTACGTTATTAACTTTCTACATTTTGCTCACTCCAGTGGAGGAGGAGAGCCTCCCTAAACTATCACTACCAAACATAATTGAGTGCCACTATAGATGGAAGGTGATTTAGTAGAGTAAGTAATGTTTTCCTACCTACTGACGTAAAGAGGGGCTAGTATTGCTTCATCAAACAATATCGATTATAACACCGCAATACTAGTATCTCCCCTCCCCACATATTTGAGTGCCACTATAGATGGAAGGTGACTGAGTAGAGTAAGTAAAGTTTTCCTACCTACTGACGTAAAGAGGGGCTAGTATTGCTTCATCAAACAATATCAATTATAACTCCCAAATAATAATGTCGACGGATCTTTGCTGATGATATAAACGCAATAAGCTACATATGCAGTGCAAAATTACGGACAAGAAATATGCAAAACGGCATACATGTATCCTTGGCCGGGGGCTGCATCCACTGGTCGTCGTTGATCGCTGTCCGCAATATGAAAATAAGAGAATGTGATGTAATCGGCAATAAGACGACAGTCCACCTTATTCTAAATGACGTGTGTCTCGTTTATAGTTGTAGTATAATTCATGCTGTGTGTTTGTTTCAAATATTGTCATTTTTGGGCCCTTTATAGCTTACTATACAGTATGAGTTTTTCTCATGGTTGAAAACCGTACAGTGCCTTTGTTCTTTGGTTCCTGGTGGATAGTTGTATCTTTAGCAATCATAACACAGATCCTAATATTAGTATATTTACGTTAATATTATTTCATTATATGGCATTCACATCTATGATCGATGTATTTAAAGATTTTGCATTCACGATACTGGAAAAGGGTCTTGAATCAGTCTTATTTTGCTTTGCATCAGAGGTATACGCATTTTAAGTTCTATTATGTTTTAGTTCTATTTTGCAAGTTTTGATCTCTATGTTAATTTAAATAGTACATATTTGAAATACTCTTACGAGGTTTTGGGTCACATTTTGTACACAAACTATATGTAGAAAATCTAAAAAGAAATATGGATAACATATATTTGCAGAAGCGGAATTATTTGACATTCAGTAAAATTAGATGCTTCTTGGATTTATTTTTTTCCCAATACCAAAAATATCAAAAATAGGAATTTCATCAGAACCAAAATAAATATCATAGCATATGGTAAATTCCAAAGATCATATCTTCATGGGTTTTTTTTTAAAAGACCAAATTCCCAAGACTGGAAAAGGGAGAAAACAATCGTCAAACAGTTCCGTTATAGCATGTGCACAACTTCGTATTTATAAATTATGTAATTCATTGACCGCTCCCGACATGTGTAACTTCAAGGCATATTTTAGCGGCGATCGATGTCTTTCAAAATTACTTTATTTTTATCAATAGTACCGCTCAAGTCGACGTTAGGGGCCGTCTTGACCTTGTTGTAGGGTATGAATGATTTGTTCATTGTTGAAGACCCTACATCAACTGTCAAGATGAAGAACAGGAATAAAAGCCCTGTTCATTGATAATTTTCTATGTTTTCTATGTATTGTGTGCGATTTTGTCCCATGTACATTTACTCCATATCCTTTCATTTTCTATTCAACATATGTGCAATCTTTCTGCGGAGTTTCAGGGATCTGGATTGACAACTGTAGGAGGAGTAGATTATACAAATTGTGTACCCACTTTTCATAATGTAACTGTTCTTTGATGTGGGTAGAGTATCTTGTTCAATATATTTTTGTTTTAATCATAAAGATTGTTTAATTATTCGACAGGCTCATATATCTTACAATTGCCTTAAATGTACAGAACAAAACCGATATTCACAAGGGAACTCTATACAATATAGCAGAGACTGATTACTTGAATGATAAACTAACACATGATTATGCTTAAAGAAGCTGGGCTTTTACCAACGGGACAGCAGCCAAACGACACAAATAAGTATATTTAGAGTACATACAGTATTCGACAATAGCCAGGTGTCTGTGCAATCTGCTTAGCTCTACATCGCACCGAGTCATATGTGAAACTGATAACAGGAAATTTCAATTGGTGCGGAAATAAATGTTTACATTTTTCTTGGTGTACTTTTCCCATTTCACAACAATTGTAGAAAGTACTTGAACTTTGACAATTGTTTCATTAAATATGAATGAAAACCACATGACAGAAAACAAGGAAATGTTATAAATATATAACTCATAATGAATGATAAAAATAGAATTCAATAATGATACATAAAAGTCTAGTATTGAGTAAAGATGTCTAAACTTCAACTTTGTACAAAGCAGAAACCAAAGGTTATATTTGCTTTCTAAGATAATGAAGAGCTTAATATTGTTGTAACACTCATTGTAATGCCCGCATGCAATAAAAAGGGGGTTCTGGTCTGTGCGTCCATTTGATAGTCCGTCCTGTATTAGGTTCAGGTTTTGTTTAAAAGACATAAGTAAGCCATTATAGGTCAAAGTACGGCCTTCAACACAGAGCCTTGGCTCACACTGAACAGCAAGATATAAGGGGCCTAAAATGACTCGTGTAAAACAATTCAAACAGGAAAAACCAACGGTCTAATCTATATAGTTTGAAATAAGTACATTTTAGGTTAAAGTTTACCATATCACAAGTTTTGGTCACAAAAGACTGGTTCCTAACGTTATTTGACAAGTTTGACAATATTTGTATATTCCGAGGGCATACTGAATATCTTTGGGAGGGAAAACTCTATGGTCACACCGACATGAAACTTATTACACATTTTCATTTAATTGCGAACCTTTCAAATCAAACAGAAAGGTTGACTTTGTATAAAAGTGACACCTAACATCCACGTATTCCAACATCAATCCGAATTCCGATAGCAAAAATCTTATTCGGAACGGACTTCGTATACATACTATTAGTATTTTATTGTAATTATATTACAAAATATTGATCACATGATGCTAGTATTACTAGACTTGCAATTGCTTTACATCAATCCGACACTAATTTAGTGTTTCGGCGGTTTTTGTATTATATGCTAATGATAAATGTATAACATTTATTAATGGGTTTAAGCATTGTAGGCCCGCCATCATCAGGGATTTACCTATTAATTTATTTTAATTTTGTCGTTGTCAATAGATCTGCTATATTTTTATGCTTTTATAAGCTATTATTGGTTTGCTTGAAAATATTTCGTTGCAAACTGCATCCTGTTTTAGTAGATCCCAATGTTTACTAATGCATTGTTTTAATTTATGAATGCATGGATTGAATTTCGTTGCCAATACTAAATGAATTTCCTTTTGTGTTTTTGGCCTTTTTCTGATTAAATCAGATCTATTACATAATAATGCCTCATTTATGTACTTTTCGATTTCAATCTCCTTGTATCCTCTCTTTGTCAAATTCAATCTGAACTGTAACAGTATATATTGTAAATCAACATCATTATTTGTTGTTCTAATGTATCTGATAACTTCGCCCTTGATGAACCCTACAAACACGTGTCGACTGTGACAGCTTTTACGATCTAGATAAAAGAAGGCATTTGTCGGTTTAAAGTGTGTTTTCACATCCAAGATATTTTCATTAGAAAATCTAGTTCCTTTGAAAATAGTAACATCAAGAAATATTATTTCTTTAGATGAAAATTCCAGTGTGAATTTCAGGAACGGATGATGATTATTTGCTAACTCTAACAAATCCTTTATTTCCTTCCAGTCGCCGTGATATATTAATATAATATCATCACGATACCTTCCATAGAAAAAGATATTTTTTCTATGTTCAAACTTAGAAAGAATTTCTTTCATAATTTTATACATGAGTATATCACAGATTTCCGGGCTTGGCACTGCTCCTATCGCGGCGCCTATTTTTTGCTTATAAAGCTGTCCATTACAATCAAAAATGTTGTTCTCTAAAATTGATCTGAGGAGATAGATTAAATCATCCGTAGGTGGGCATTTGATTTTGTAATCTGATTTATCAAACTGATCATACGAAATTCTAACTGCCGATAATAATTCATTAATCGGGCAATTAGTGTACATTGATACTACATCAAAACTACAAAGCCAGCAATCTGCATTAGGCTTAATCTTTTCCAACTTGTATATTAGATCAGACGTATCCTTTATATAAGTGTGTTGTTTCTGTACCATAGGTACTAACAAATAGTCGATATAGCGTCCAATAAATTCTGTGACAGTACCAATCTGAGATATGATTGGCCGACATGGCGGCATTATGTTATCAATGTTAAACCCATATTTATTGATTTTTACTAATTCCGATTCATTTAATCGGTGTATTTTAGGCAAGATATGCATATACCCAGGCCCATAATCAATTTGATTACCATTATTAAGGTAATTAAATGTGGAGTAATCTATAAACACCTTTGGTGTACATGCCTTTGACATATGTATTGATATTACATCTAAGTGCTTTTAGGTCAAAGTTTTCCAATTTGGTGTAATGTTGTGTATTTAATTGGCGATCGCCTTCAAGAAGGTAATTGACCTTATCTAAAATAACAACATTATTACTTTTATCGGCTTTCTTAATGATTAATGATTCATCATTTAACAGAGAAGAAATGCCGGACCTCTGTGAAACACTTAGATTGTTTCGAAATTTTCGAATTTGCATTGAAGATAATTCGTGCTTTGTATTAAACAGGTAATTTTCAAGGGTGTTGCAGGTTAAAGGTGGTGTGTGTCCAGATTTAACTCTGAAAGGATGAATTTCATCCAAGTTACCATGATATAAGTAACGACATCTCATTTTTCTGGCTAATTCATCGAAATCATGTAATAAGTCCTGCTTTGCCCTTTTGACTGACGGTGAAGGAATGAATTTCAAACCTCTGGATAATACCAAATACTCGTCATCAGTTAATGTTCTATGCGAAAGATTAACAACCTGTTTTCTAGCTTGTGATAGCATAAATTTTAGCTTACTTTGCTGCATTGCAGCTTTATTTTTCAGCCTTCGTTTATGTTTATTTCTTTTAGCATATTTCTTATAATGTCTAGCCATATCTGTGATCACAGAGACTAGTATCTGAAAGACTATTATCAATGCAATATCAACAAAACAAAATGGTAGGAGGCGTGGTGTATTTGCCTAAACTGATTTTCATTGGCTCAGTTACTTCTGTGATTATGTTAAGAGTAATAAGTACTTCAATACATACCACTTTAATGGAAAATATAAATTCCAAAATTACAATATAAATAAAAACAATAAATATTATTGTTTTTCTTCACTAGGTATCAAGTGCCAAGCACTAGTTATTTCAAATAAACCAATAAAATATTTATTGTTTATTCCTAATTCTGAACACGAGAAAATGCAAAATATCTTTCGATTTATATGTCCTAATCATCAAATGTTTCGTTGAAAAAGCTTCCTGTGTGCTTTAGATTTCAAAGATTTTACATGAGGAATATCCTCAGTGTTTCTCTTCAAACGTGATAATATATGCATTTTCTTCAGAATTTGTTTTCAGCAACAACATGTTTGAAGTACTAATGTTACAGTAACGCCAATTATGTGAATCAGACAGGATTGACCAAAGGTGCCGTACTTCCTTTCCCGAAAAAATAAATAACTTTTTGAACTGAGTAAGCGAATTGTTTCAGTGACATTTAACATATGTTAATGTTTGACAAGCTTTTCCGTCGTAATGGCATCGCCAAAATTATTTATAGGAACAAGGTTAATTAGTATCAAATTCCAGAAAGATTAGGAACACGGATCACCAACTAAATGATGATACAAGGGAAGGTGCCAGTGGGACACAGTCCCAAATGCAAACTTTGTATAAAAGTGACACCTAACATCCACGTATTCCAACATCAATCCGAATTCCGATAGCAAAAAATCTTATTCGGAACGGACTTCGTATACATACTATTAGTATTTTATTGTAATTATATTACAAAATATTGATCACATGATGCTAGTATTACTAGACTTGCAATTGCTTTACATCAATCCGACACTAATTTAGTGTTTCGGCGGTTTTTGTATTATATGCTAATGATAAATGTATAACATTTATTAATGGGTTTAAGCATTGTAGGCCCGCCATCATCAGGGATTTACCTATTAATTTATTTTAATTTTGTCGTTGTCAATAGATCTGCTATATTTTTATGCTTTTATAAGCTATTATTGGTTTGCTTGAAAATATTTCGTTGCAAACTGCATCCTGTTTTAGTAGATCCCAATGTTTACTAATGCATTGTTTTAATTTATGAATGCATGGATTGAATTTCGTTGCCAATACTAAATGAATTTCCTTTTGTGTTTTTGGCCTTTTTCTGATTAAATCAGATCTATTACATAATAATGCCTCATTTATGTACTTTTCGATTTCAATCTCCTTGTATCCTCTCTTTGTCAAATTCAATCTGAACTGTAACAGTATATATTGTAAATCAACATCATTATTTGTTGTTCTAATGTATCTGATAACTTCGCCCTTGATGAACCCTACAAACACGTGTCGACTGTGACAGCTTTTACGATCTAGATAAAAGAAGGCATTTGTCGGTTTAAAGTGTGTTTTCACATCCAAGATATTTTCATTAGAAAATCTAGTTCCTTTGAAAATAGTAACATCAAGAAATATTATTTCTTTAGATGAAAATTCTAGTGTGAATTTCAGGAACGGATGATGATTATTTGCTAACTCTAACAAATCCTTTATTTCCTTCCAGTCGCCGTGATATATTAATATAATATCATCACGATACCTTCCATAGAAAAAGATATTTTTTCTATGTTCAAACTTAGAAAGAATTTCTTTCATAATTTTATACATGAGTATATCACAGATTTCCGGGCTTGGCACTGCTCCTATCGCGGCGCCTATTTTTTGCTTATAAAGCTGTCCATTACAATCAAAAATGTTGTTCTCTAAAATTGATCTGAGGAGATAGATTAAATCATCCGTAGGTGGGCATTTGATTTTGTAATCTGATTTATCAAACTGATCATACGAAATTCTAACTGCCGATAATAATTCATTAATCGGGCAATTCACTCTCTGTACGTTCATGTAGATTTTTCTTCTTACATTGCTTCTGTTATGTAATTTATTTAGATGAAAATAGAATTAGAAAATGACGTCACCAAAGATTGAAAATTTCTCAAAATTGATACAAGTTCTTTTGATATTTCAATTTTAGAAGGGATACTAATTTTGATATCTTCTTTTTAAATTAGATAATTTTGACATGATTGGAAATAACAATCTTTAAAGTATATTTTTTAATGAAGTTTTGTCTTAAAAATTTCCACCAAAATGCACTTTTTCAACAACAAAATTGAACATCTGATTTCTATTTAAATTGCTGTTCATTCTGCATTGTGGAAAACAATTCCTGTATTAAAATACATGTACTTAGAACAATGAACGGATTGCAATACAGTGTTTTTATAGCTGTTCATATTATTACTACAATATTGATCTATTTCTTGTAAGTTGAATAATGACCAGTGGCAATTATTACAATCTAAATAATTCTGGACCTAAAACTTGTTAAAGACATCTTGAAATTGTCCTAAAGGGAAAATATACAGAATAATTTTACTGGCATTGTACAACTTGAGCTTGTTAAATGTAAAACATATTAGATACGAAAAGTAGAAAGAAAATTACTACTTGTAACACAATTTCTGATATCTTCTCTGCATAAGTACCATTTATATATATATGAAAAAAAAAGATGTGGTATGATTGCCAATGAGACAACTGTCCACAAGACACCAAAATGACATAGAAATAAACATCTATAAGTCACCATATGGCCTTCAACAATGAGCAAAGCCCATACCGCATAGTCAACTATAAAAGGCCCTGAAATGACAAATGTAAAACAATTCAAACGAGAAAACTAATTGCCTAATTTATGTAATGAACGAAAAACAAATATGTTGCACAGCAACAAACGACAACACTGAAGTACTGGCTCCTGACTTGGAACCGGCACATACATAATGTGGCGGGGTTAAACTCGTTTGAAGGTGCCAATCCTCCCTAACCTGGGACATTGGTGTAACAATACAACATAAGATCAAAACTTTAAAAAACTGTTGAAAAAGGCTTTACTCATCAGATGGATACAAATAGAAATACATCTAAAAAAAAAAAACACACAGAGTGGACGTGGACGGGTACTTATACATCACCACAACAAAAGGACACTAAATACAGATTCCGAGAGTACTCGCAGTTACTGACATTATTATCATAGTTTCCGCGCTGTAACACGATTAATGAAAGAAAAACTTTTCCAATTTTTCGTGTTTGTTTAAAACCTATATTACATGTAGTATGCAATGTTTGTAAAACATATATTACATGTAGTATGCAATGTTTGTAAACATATATTACATGTAGTATGCAATGTTTGTAAACATATATTACATGTAGTATGCAATGTTTGTAAACCTATATTACATGTAGTATGCAATGTTTGTAAACCTATATTACATGTAGTATGCAATGTTTGTAAACCTATATTACATGTAGTATGCAATGTTTGTAAACCTATATTACATGTAGTATGCAATGTTTGTAAACCTATATTACATGTAGTATGCAATGTTTGTAAACATATATTACATGTAGTATGCAATGTTTGTAAACATATATTACATGTAGTATGCAATGTTTGTAAACATTTTGAGTTTTTTTTTAAATAAAGTGCTAGATTGAACATTACATATACAATCATGATACCTGACTAACTAAAAGTATAGATTACAAAATGTGAAATTAAAGTATTAAATTGGATAAAAAATAAGAGATCGAATGAGCCTGGTTGGATACTTGATTTAGATTTTATATTTTACTTCTTCTCTTTATAGTTCACACACACGAAAGTCGTTTGCCGAGGACTATTCCTGAAACTTAGCAAACTCAACATTCTCGTGACTGGACTATCTCGACGTGCCTCGTAGTTGTCTAGATATTTATATTGGTTTTTGCACGCTCCGTGTTGAAGGCCTCACTGTGACTTTGAGATGAAAACAGCAATAAAGGCGCTGTTTCTTTGCTTTTGTTTTTTTTTTTTTTTTTTTTTTTTTTGTGCAGATACTGATTTTGTGTCATGAGTGGGTACCCATATCTTTCTTTTTATTAAATGGATTTAAAAGATTACCTATCTCATTGACGTATTCACGACTTCCTCTTTAATCGTAACGGTTGGTATTTACCTGACTTTGGTGGTTTACAAAATTAAAAAGCAATGGAAAATAAATCGTCACATGGAAAAACTGGGAATTTACTACGAAACAGATTCATGCAAAACTAGTTGTGAACAAACCTGAACAATATGCATCGAACCGTTTTACCTTAACTCATTCAAAATGTTGGTCTGCTTACAGAACAGGATACACAACTAACAGTATGTTAACTGGTTATTTCATACCAACAAAAAGAAGCGACAGATGCCATTGGGAGAATCAATACTCATAGGTCGAAGAGAGACCGAAAAGAACAGAGGTACACGTGTAAAGAACAGAGGCACACGTGTGAAAGAACAGAGGTACACGTGTAAAGAACACCAAAAGGGACCGGATTATTCTGAGGAAATATTAAGTAAACAACAGTTTACACGACACTACATAAAAACCTCAAGACAAAAAAAACACGTTTAATACATTGTAGTAAACCAAAAGGGACGTGATAATTCCGGGGATCATTATATATAAATGACACACAGCTGACAGGGTAAAAGGGACCGCAACATAAATGTCAAGCAGACAACCCATTCTTCTGAGTAAACTATTATATAGATCACAGATAGGATAATAGGGCAGACATCCCAAAATTTGTTTGGTGAATATGATAGATAACAGACAGGGTAATAAGGCAGACACCCATAATTCTGAGGGAAAATTATAGATAACAGATAGGGTTATAGGGTAGACACCCCATAATTCTGAAGGATATATTATAGATAACAGATAGGGTAATAGGCAGACACCCCATAATTCTCAGGAGAATATTATAGATAACAGATAGGGTAATAGGGCAGACACCCCATAATTCTCAGGGATATATTATAGATAACAGACAGGGTAATAGGGCAGACACTCGATAATTCTCAGGGAATATTAAAGATAACAGACAGGGTAATAGGGCAGACACCACATAATTCTCAAGGGAATATTAAAGATAACAGACAGGATAATAGGGCAGACACCCATAATTCTCAAAGGAATATTATAGATAACAGATAGGGTAATAGGGCAGACACCCATAATTCTCAAGGGAATTATTATAGATAACAGATAGGGTAATAGGGCAGACTACCCCATAATTCTCAGGAAAATATTATAGATAACAGATAGGGTAATAGGGCAGACACCCCATAATTCTTAGGGATATATTATAGATAACTGACAGGGTAAGAGGGCAGACACCCATAATTCTCAGGGATACATTATAGATAACAGACAGGGTAATAGGGCAGACACCCATAATTCTCAGGGAATATTATGGATAACAGATAGGGTAATAGGTAGATACTCCATAATTCGCAAGGGAATTATTATAGATAACAGATAGGGTAATAGGGCAGACACACCATAATTCTCAGGAGAATATTATAGATAACAAATAGGGTAATAGGACAGACACTCCATAATTCTCAAGGGAATATCATAGACAACAGACAGGGTAATAAGGCAGACACCCCATAATTCTCAGGGATATATTAAAGATAACAGACAGGGTAATAGGACAGACACTCCATAATTCTCAAGGGAATATTATAGACAACAGACAGGGTAATAAGGCAGACACCCCATAATTCTCAGGGATATATTAAAGATAACAGACAGGGTAATAGGGCAGACACCCCATAATTCTGAGGGATATATTATAGATAACAGATAGGGTAATAGGACAGACACCCATAATTCTCAGGGATATATTATAGATAACAGATAGGGTAATAGGACAGACACTCCATAATTCTCAAGGGAATATCATAGACAACAGACAGGGTAATAAGGCAGACACCCATAATTCTCAGGGATATATTAAAGATAACAGACAGGGTAATAGGACAGACACTCCATAATTCTCAAGGGAATATTATAGACAACAGACAGGGTAATAAGGCAGACACCCCATAATTCTCAGGGATATATTAAAGATAACAGACAGGGTAATAGGACAGACACTCCATAATTCTCAAGATACTATTATAAATAACAGACAGGGTAATAGGGCAGACACCCAAAATTTATTTGGTGAATATAATAGATAACAGATAGGATAATAAGGCTGACACCCAATAATTCTCAGGGAATTATTATAGATAACAGACAGGGTAATAGGGCAGACACCCATAATTCTCAGAGGAATTATTATAGATTACAGACAGGGTAATAGGACAGACATCCCAGAATTCTCAGGGAATATTATAGATAACAGACAGGGTAATAGGAAGCCTACATAATTCTGAGTAGAGTATTATATAAATAACAGACCCATAAAACCCCAAAGGGACGGCATAATTCTGAGACTATCATATAAAACCAAGAGGGACAGCATAATTTTCGAGGACTATATTATATACATGTAAACAATAGGCAGGGTAATAGGGCAGATTGGTACCCATTAAAACCAAAATAGACCACGTATGTTTGAGACTATTATATAAAACCAAAAGTCCTATCTGTATTAGGAACACATCGTGTTACTGCTTTCGTTATCTGTCTCATACATGACAGACAGTCCTATCTGCATTAGGAACACATCGTGTTACTGCATAGGTTGTGTGTCCCATACATTACAGACGGCACTATCTGCATTAGGAATACACCGTGTTACTGCATTGGTTGTTTGTCTCATACATGACAGACGGCACTGTATGCATTAGGAACACATCGTGTTACTGCATTGGTTGTTTATTTCATACATGACAGACGGCCCTATCTGCATTAGGAACCCATTGTGTTACTGCATCGGTTATTTGTCTCATACATGACAGACAGCACTATCTGCATATGAAACACGTGTTAATGTATAGGTTGTTTGTCTCATACATGACAGACAGCACTATCTGCATTTGGAACACACTCTGAGGAACACATCGTGTTACTGCAGTGGTTATTTGTCTCATACATGACAGACAACACTATCTGCATTAGGAACACATCGTGTTACTGCATTGGTTGTTTGTCACTTATATGAAAGACGGCCCTATATGCATTAGGAACACATCGTGTTACTGTATGGGTTGTTTGTCTCATACACGACAGCCTTATCTTTTTTCATTTCAGTGTTGATAATTATTCTCTATTCTTTATATTTAAGCACCCTTTTATTCTCTATTCTGTATTTTTATCCTATTTTCCTCTATTCTTTATTTTTTGGTACCTTATTCTGCACTTTGTGTCCAGTATTCTCTATTCTGTAAATCCCATGAAGACTCTCTTGCATGAATGCATCAGTGTGTAACTCAAATTGTTGATTATATTCATAAAATTGATAGATTGATATTCTTGATTAAAACCGAAAGTCTGCATGTTGGAAATATATTGCCTTTTGAGTACATTCTTTTTATAAAAACATGTAAATTTTTTATCAAAATACCTTCAGCTAGTGCAATATGGAAATCATTGCATGCTTACTTTTGGATACGTTCTGTATAAAATATTGTGTTGCTATATACAATAAATAACTAAATTATATACATACATGTATATTTACAGTAAAAATAAAATGAAAAGAGGTCCCCGTTCGATTCAGTCAAATTCTAAAAGAAGTAAACTTAATCGACCTGTAGAAATTAAACATCTTTCTTTATTCCTGATTAATTCTCAAAATAAATTTCCAGTATTTCTTAGAACCTGAAGTTCTCTGAGATTTTTGCTTTAGTTTCGTATTCTCTTCTTTATAAAAAAATGTTTTCTATCAATCTTGATTCAGTGTTCTGACAATGGTTGATCTCCTTTAAACTTTTGTTTAATTTGTCATTTGTACAGTCGGGAGTACCTGAACTTGACTTTGCACTTTAATTGAATTACTGCATGCATGAGATATATTTCATATTCTATTTTCCTTCCTTACATATACATCTTCTCGTGGTACCACCTGAAGTGCATAAGGAAGTTGGTTAGAAAATTTGTATTTGCAGTTTTCCCCTAAAAAATATGAAGCATTTAATCCAGAGTAAGCGCAAGCACTGTTTGGATGAGAACTATGTTTCCGGCTACGGTGACATGTCTTCGTGTAGACTGTTACCTTGTGAACTGCAAATGTAAAACAATCCGACTTAGGTCGGTATATATTTAATTTACATCAACATGTTATCGTCCTGAAATGCATGTGATACTAGCCGCTGGACATGAAACACCAATGCATTTATCAATCCTTTCTTTTCACAAAAATATATTCTACTAGAACACACCCGCGACATTGCGGGTCAGTGACTGAATTAAAGCATCTTTTAGCCTGTATTGCCATCTGATAAAGTCATGCTGAAATATAGGTGCACAGTTTTCTCTGCTTTCAAAATCTTTATGTTTAGACCCGTCCTGATTTTCTTACTACAACCGGGAATATTGGTTCATGTCATTGCGAGCGGACGAGAATATTTTGCAGAGAGAAATCTTCAACATCTTTGAAATGTTTTGTCAAATTTGTTTCAGGAATCCAGGTATATCTTTACCGGTTTTATGTTCGTTGCCAGGCATTTGTGCGGCACCCGTGGGGACCTAGTCAATGCATAATTGTTTTCATATTTTGCATTTTTTATACTTTAAGGATGAACGAATCGGTAGAGTGAGTGTGTTCGTATGTTTTATTGCATTGTACTTATTGTTTTGAGGAAGGTTAACCGGCTTTCTGGTAGTAAGACCCGTCACGTCCAGGCTGAGAAACTGGGTAGGCAAAAGCTCACATTAAATATATATCGATACAGTGTGTAAAATGTATGACCAATGGTACATGTAGTACTCTTATTAAAGGAGGAAGAAACAGAAACATATACTGTTGGTATCGGTATCGGATTTGACCCAGAACTTGTTAATTATTGGCAATATAAATTATGTGGAAAACAAAAGGGCCTGGAATAGTGTAATTTTAATCAACACCATTGTCCTATATTGGTTATATATAAAGTTGAATTCTTTGATTCGTCGTGTTTACGTCATGACGGCTAACAATTGGACCTCATTATTTTAGTATTATATATATCATATTACACTATGATGACAATTAGCACTCCTTGCATTTTCATTGATTTTATTAAAGAATGTACAATACATTTTAATTTTCAATACATACCAAAAGGATAACATAGCCTGACTTGATACAGGAACAATATGTAGTAGGATTAAACCAGTTATACAAACAAAGTTAAACAACGAACAACACATGGTAAACATAGTCTGACTTGGTACAGGATCAACATGTAGTGGGTTAAACCAGTTATACAAACAAAGTTAAACAACAACGAACATCACCTGGTTAACATAGTCTGACTTGGTACAGGTACAACATGTAGTGAGGTTAAACCAGTTACACAAACAAAGATAAACAACAACGAACAACACATGGTTAACATAGTCTGACTTGGTACGGGAACAACATGTATTGAGGTTAACCCAGTTATATAAACAAAGATAAACAAAACGAACAAAACATTGTTAACATGGTCTGAATTGGTTGGTACAGGAACAAAATGTAGTTGGGTTAAACCAGTTATACAAACAAGGATAAACAACAACGAACAACACATGGTTAACATAGTCTGACTTGGTACAGGATAAACATGTAGTGGGGTTGAACCAGCCATACAAACAAAGATAGACAACAACGAACAACATATAGTTAACACAGCATGAAATGGTACATGAACAACATGTAGTGGGGTTAAACCAGTTATACAAACAAAAGATAAACAAAACAAACAACACATGGTTAACATAGTCTGACTTGGTACAGGTACACCATGTAGTAGGGTTTAACTAGTTATACATTCACAGATAAACAACAACGAACAACACATGGTTAACATAGTCTAACATGATACAGGTACATGTAGTTGGGTTAAACCAGTTATACAAACAAAATAAACAACAGTACAACAGCGAACAACACATGGTTAACATAGCCTGACTTGGTACAGGAACGACATGAAGTAGGTTAAACCAGTTATATAAACAAAGATAAACAACAACGAACAACACATGGTTAACATGGTCTGACATGGTACAGGTACAACATGTATTAGGGTTAAACCAGTTATACAAACAAAATAAACAACAGCGAAAAGCACATGGTTAACATAGTCTGACTTGGTACAGGAACAACATGTAGTAGGGTTAGACCAGTTATACAAACAAAAGATAAACAACAATGCACAACACATGGTAAACATAGTCTGACTTGGTACAGGTATAGCATGTAGTGGGGTTAAACCAGTTATACAAACAAAGATTAAACAACAACGAACTACAAATGGTCAACATAGTCTGACTCGGTGCAGGAACAAAATGTAGGGGTTTAACCAGTTATGCAAACAAAGATAAACAACAACGAACTACAAATGGTCAACATAGTCTGACACGGTACAGGAACAAAATGTAGGGGGTTGAACCAGTTATACAAACAAAAGATAAACAACAACGAACAACACATGGTTAACATAGCCTGACTTGGTACAGGTACAACATATAGTGGGGTTAAACCAGTTAAATTTAAGCAACTATTATGATTTTTTATAGTATATTGTTATATATTTTAGTTATTTGTGTCGCTAGGTTTCTGTCTAATTAATGTATTTCATATGTTGATGTAATTTGGTTATTTGTGTCGTAAGGATTTTGTCAAATTGATGTATTTTGTATGTTGATGTATTTTGGTTATTTGTGTCGTCAGGTTGCTATCTAATCGACTTATTTCATATGTTGACGAAATTTAGTTATTCGTCTCGTTCTGTTGCTGACTTATTGACGTATTTCATATGCTGATGTATTTAACTTACTTATGTCGTCAGGTTGCTGTCTGATTGACGTATTTCATATTCTGATGTTTTAACTCATTTGTGTCGTCAGGTTGCTGTCTGATTGACGTATTTATATGTTAATGTATATTTAACTTATTTGTGACGTCAGGTTGCTGTCTGATTGACGTACTTATATGTCAATGTATATTTTACTAATTTGTGTCGTGATGTTGCTGTCTTATTGACGTATTTATATGTAAACGTATATTTAACATACAGTATTTGTGTCGTCAGATTGTTGTCTGATTGAAGTTTTATATGTTGATGTATATTTAACTTATCTGTGTCGTCAGATTGATGTCTAATAGACGTACACTCCACATCTCTGTTTCAAAAGTAAAACAAATATGGAGAAATTGGCATTAACTCTTTGAGTGTAAGGAATACAACATTTTGCATATGGGGATTCTGTCTCGTCACTGTGTAATTTAAATACTAATTTATTTCATTTAAAATAATTGATGTACACCACGTGACCATATTATTGCTTTTCGGAATTTTAATTGGGACGACTACCAACATTATCTCTTTACTGTTTTTAACGAAATAAAAATCCCAGAGATATGCTTGTAAGCAACTCAAATCAAGAATTCACAGAAATATTGAAATTTCCATAACAAGATGCATGACTAGACTAGTATATTAAACAAACGGATTATGTTGTAAGCCAGCAATTTACTCCTATGTTGTATATAACATTTTTACAATACATAATAATAGCCAAACTATAACCCCAAACATATAAAATAAGTATAACACAAGCATATCGAGTCGATAGCATTTGCCAATGATACCCCGCCACGGGAAGTTGATGAGTGATGGTTGTATTAACGCATCGCACAGTAATGCATAGTTCTAAATTTCAGACAGCATAGATTAATTGTTCCTGAGAAAATTGTGACGACAATTTCATACATATTCATTATGTGTGGAATATATTTCAGTATTCGGTAAACAAGACGTTCATAAGCGATGATTCTGATAATCCATCACACAGTAAAATGATCACATAAAGCCTGATTCAAAATTTCAGGAAGCTTCGATTTGTAGTCCCTGATCAGAATGTGACTAGAAATTGTTATGGGACTGATTGAAGGAAACACGGACGGATTAACGGAACGTAGGACGGGTTAGCGGAAGGTATGATGGGTTAACGGAAGGTATGACGGGTTAAAGGGAAGTAGGACGGGTAATCGGAAAAACGGAAGGGTTAACGAAAGGTAAGACGGGTTAACGGAAGGACTAATGGATGGTACGACGAACAGACATTAACCGGTGCAAAATCCAGGTTAACTAGTGAGGGTATAACATAGCAATCGGAAATGAAGAAAATGATTCACTTATTTCTCTTCAATGGAAAATAAAGGATATAAGATATGAATTCATGAAAAAATCAATACATACATAATAAAAAGATATGGTATGATAGCAAACAAGAAAAATATCCAACAGAGTCCAAATAATTAGGGTTTAATGCAACTATAGATCACTATACGCCCTTCAACAATAAGCAAAACCCATACCATATAGTCAGCTATAAAAAGCCCCGACATGACAAAATGTATAACAATTCAAACAAAAACCAACGGCCTGATTCATGACATAACAATAAACGAAGAACAAATATGGCAGACGTTAACCAACGAAAACGACTGAATTACAGGCTCCCGATGTGGACAGGTACATATAGAATTCGACGGGGTTAAATGTGTTTATGAGCGCTCAACCCTGACCCTAACCTGGGGCAGTGGTGTAACAATACAAAATAATAACAAACTGTAAAAAACAATTCGAAATGGCTTGACTCCTGAGATCAGCACGAAGCACACAAACCAACTAACATAAAGACAAAAGACACAAAGTGCCGATCTAAGAGTACTCACAGATACTGATATCTAGTTTAAAGCCAATTACAACTAACATAAAGACAAAAGACACAAAGTGCCGATCTAAGAGTACTTACAGATACTGATATCTAGTTTAAAGCCAATTACAACTAACATAAAGACAAAAGACGCAAAGTGCCGATCTAAGAGTACTCACAGATACTGATATCTAGTTTAAAGCCAATTACAACTAACATAAAGACAAAAGACGCAAAGTGCCGATCTAAGAGTACTCACAGATACTGATATTTAGTTTAAAGCCAATAACAACTAACATAAAGACAAAAGACACAAAGTGCCGATCTAAGAGTACTCACAGTTACTGATATCTAGTTTAAAGCCAATTACAACTAACATAAAGACAAAAGACACAAAGTGCCGATCTAAGAGTACTCACAGATACTGATATCTAGTTTAAAGCTAATAACAACTAACATAAAGACAAAAGACACAAAGTGCCGATCTAAGAGTACTCACAGTTACTGATATCTAGTGTAAAGCCAATAACAACTAACATAAAGACAAAAGACACAAAGTGCCGATCTAAGAGTACTCACAGTTACTGATATCTAGTGTAAAGCCAATTACAACTAACATAAAGACAAAAGACACAAAGTGCCGATCTAAGAGTACTCACAGATACTGATATCTAGTTTAAAGCTAATAACAACTAACATAAAGACAAAAGACACAAAGTGCCGATCTAAGAGTACTCACAGATACTGATATCTAGTTTAAAGCCAATAACAACTAACATAAAGACAAAAGACACAAAGTGCCGATCTAAGAGTACTTACAGATACTGATATCTAGTTTAAAGCCAATTACAACTAACATAAAGACAAAAGACGCAAAGTGCCGATCTAAGAGTACTCACAGATACTGATATCTAGTTTAAAGCCAATTACAACTAACATAAAGACAAAAGACGCAAAGTGCCGATCTAAGAGTACTCACAGATACTGATATTTAGTTTAAAGCCAATAACAACTAACATAAAGACAAAAGACACAAAGTGCCGATCTAAGAGTACTCACAGTTACTGATATCTAGTTTAAAGCCAATTACAACTAACATAAAGACAAAAGACACAAAGTGCCGATCTAAGAGTACTCACAGATACTGATATCTAGTTTAAAGCTAATAACAACTAACATAAAGACAAAAGACACAAAGTGCCGATCTAAGAGTACTCACAGCCAATAACAACTAACATAAAGACAAAAGACACAAAGAGCCGATCTAAGAGTACTCACAGTTACTGATATCTAGTTTAAAGCCAATAACAACTAACATAAAGACAAAAGACACAAAGTGCCGATCTAAGAGTACTCACATTTACTGATATATCTAGTTTAAAGCCAATAACAACTAACATAAAGACAAAAGACACAAAGTGCCGATCTAAGAGTAGTCACAGTTACTGATAACTAGTTTAAAGCCAATAACAACTAACATAAAGACAAAAGACACAAAGTGCCGATCTAAGAGTACTCACAGTTACTGATATCTAGTGTAAAGCCAATAACAACTAACATAAAGACAAAAGACACAAAGTGCCGATCTAAGAGTACTCACAGTTACTGATATCTAGTGTAAAGCCAATAACAACTAACATAAAGACAAAAGACACAAAGTGTCAATCTAAGAGTACTCACAGTTACTGATATCTAGTGTAAAGCCAATAACAACTAACATAAAGACAAAAGACACAAAGTGCCGATCTAAGAGTACTCACAGTTACTGATATCTAGTGTAAAGCCAATAACAACTAACATAAAGACAAAAGACGCAAAGTGTCGATCTAAGAGTACTCACAGTTACTGATATCTAGTGTAAAGCCAATAACAACTAACATAAAGACAAAAGACACAAAGTGCCGATCTAAGAGTACTCACAGTTACTGATATCTAGTTTAAAGCCAATAACAACTAACATAAAGACAAAAGACACAAAGTGCCGATCTAAGAGTACTCACAGTTACTGATAACTAGTTTAAAGCCAATAACAACTAACATAAAGACAAAAGACGCAAAGTGTCGATCTAAGAGTACTCACAGTTACTGATATATCTAGTTTAAAGCCAATAACAACTAACATAAAGACAAAAGACACAAAGTGCCGATCTAAGAGTACTCACAGTTACTGATATCTAGTTTAAAGCCAATAACAACTACCATAAAGACAAAAGACGCAAAGTGTCGATCTAATAGTACTCACAGTTACTGATATCTAGTTTAAAGCCAATAACAACTAACATAAAGACAAAAGACACAAAGTGCCGATCTAAGAGTACTCACAGGTACTGATATCTAGTTTAAAGCCAATAACAACTAACATAAAGACAAAAGACACAAAGAGCCGATCTAAGAGTACTCACAGTTACTGATATCTAGTTTAAAGCCAATAACAACTAACATAAAGACAAAAGACGCAAAGTGTCGATCTAAGAGTACTCACAGTTACTGATATCTAGTTTAAAGCCAATAACAACTAACATAAAGACAAAAGACGCAAAGTGCCGATCTAAGAGTACTCACAGTTACTGATATCTGGTTCAAAGCCAATAACAACTAACATAAAGACAAAAGACACAAAGTGCCGATCTAAGAGTACTCACAGCCAATAACAACTAACATAAAGACAAAAGACACAAAGTGCCGATCTAAGAGTACTCACAGTTACTGATATCTAGTGTAAAGCCAATAACAACTAACACAAAGACAAAAGACACAAAGTGCCGATCTAAGAGTACTCACAGTTACGCTATGTACTGATATCTAGTTTAAAGCCAATAACTACTAACATAAAGACAAAAGACACAAAGTGGCGATCTAAGAGTACTCACAGTTACTGATATCTAGTGTAAAGCCAATAACAACTAACATAAAGACAAAAGACGCAAAGTGCCGATCTAAGAGTACTCACAGTTACTGATATCTAGTGTAAAGCCAATAACAACTAACATAAAGACAAAAGACGCAAAGTGCCGATCTAAGAGTACTCACAGTTACTGATATCTAGTTTAAAGCCAATAACAACTAACATAAAGACAAAAGACACAAAGTGCCGATCTAAGAGTACTCACAGTTACTGATATCTAGTGTAAAGCCAATAACAACTAACATAAAGACAAAAGACGCAAAGTGCCGATCTAAGAGTACTCACAGTTACTGATATCTAGTTTAAAGCCAATAACAACTAACATAAAGACAAAAGACACAAAGTGCCGATCTAAGAGTACTCACAGTTACTGATAACTAGTTTAAAGCCAATGCCGATCTAAGAGTACTCACAGTTACTGATATCTAGTGTAAAGCCAATGCCGATCTAAGAGTACTCACAGTTACTGATATCTAGTGTAAAGCCAATAACAACTAACATAAAGACAAAAGACGCAAAGTGCCGATCTAAGAGTACTCACAGTTACTGATATCTAGTGTAAAGCCAATAACAACTAACATAAAGACAAAAGACGCAAAGTGCCGATCTAAGAGTACTCACAGTTACTGATATCTGGTTCAAAGCCAATAACAACTAACATAAAGACAAAAGACACAAAGTGCCGATCTAAGAGTACTCACAGCCAATAACAACTAACATAAAGACAAAAGACACAAAGAGCCGATCTAAGAGTACTCACAGTTACTGATATCTAGTTTAAAGCCAATAACAACTAACATAAAGACAAAAGACGCAAAGTGTCGATCTAAGAGTACTCACAGTTACTGATATCTAGCGTAAAGCCAATAACAACTAACATAAAGACACAAAGTGCCAATCTAAAAGTACTCACAGTTACTGATATCTAGTTTAAAGCCAATAACAACTAACATAAAGACAAAAGACACAAAGTGCCGATCTAAGAGTACTGACAGTTACTGATATCTAGTGTAAAGCCAATGACAGCTAACATAAAGACAAAAGACACAAAGTGCCGATCTAGGAGTACTGACAGTTACTGATATCTAGTTTGAAGCCAGTAAAAACTAATAAATAAATCCTATTATCCCAGACATAAGTTGACATTTTTATACGTTTTTTATCTATTGACAATGTAAATTTTGAAAATATACAGTTTAATCCAAATAATAAGCCCGTGGTTTTGCGTATATTTAGGAAATGCATATTGCGAATTCGTCGGATAATTTCATGCAAAACATGATATTTATAATCGAAAGGGTTGCACCTCTACGTCCTCCACCTGAATCCGCCACTGGTATGAAAATGTCCCCTTCGCACAGCTTTATAAGAGATCAGCGCCCTAAACTACTACATATCGACCAAATGGTTTCAAACTACAAATTTCCAATTCGCAAAACTGAAGGTACACTGATAAACTTTATTTTTATTTATGAAAGTTTTATTTTTATGCACATGTTGAGCATAACTTGTCGTCTGGTTGCAAAATTAAAAAAAAAGGCAAACAAGTTACAGACAACAAGTCACAGGACAAAAAGCCACAGTTCTGTTTGCAATAGTGTTGTCATTGATTAATACAAGATTAAATTTTAAAAATCATTGTCGAATTTTCTTAGTTTAGTTTAAACATATTTGATTGTTCAAAAGGACAAATGGATTAGACAAAAATTTTCAACTTAGTAATGTCTTCTCCAATATATACATAAATATAAACATGAATGAACATTCACAGTACATATATCTTACTTTAACCAATTATTATTTTAGCATGAAGATATAAAAATAAATTGCATAGAATTTTAAAGGATCGAACAGTGGCGTAGCTAGGTCATTTTACGTGTACGCCCGAACCTTTGCGAGGGTTGAGGTCAAACAATTGCTGATAGTGGGTTAGAGGAAGCGAAGCCCACAGAAGCTAACGAGTTGTCGACAATGGATACCATTCCTTTCATTAAAGTCTTATCAGTAGCAACATACTTTAGAATCTAATATGGTTTATTTTCTTATGTTAAATTATTCATTTTGTTAATTTGAAATATAATGGTCATTGAATTTAGAGAAATGTCCAAACCAGTTACTTTAAAATATGTTTAAAAGGTGCCGTGGAGGAAAAGCACTCTATAAACAAAAACACCTTTATATGTAAAATTTCGAAAATGAACATGTAATAATTAATCTTCAGAGATGTTCAGGTGCAATATTAGAATTCGTAAAGGGTTCTGTGTAACCCTGGTTCTCGTCTGGGATATTCCCTCAAAAGTGAATCCATTTATTAGCCCGTTACAGGATTTAAAAAAATTAAAGAAGAAGGGAAGTGATTATCGAACTCACAGTAGATTCAGACTTAACAGAAAATGAACAAATATTTAATAGGATACCATTTGGCTGAAAAGTAAATTTCGTCAATTTTATTCTCAATTACAAGCCAATGAAGAAAGAATTATAAAGCTGATGTGCTTTTAAACCATTTTTTTAATTTTCTTTAGACTGAAATATTTTTTATCAAAATTCAAGTGCACGCCCTAGCGCTTTGACGTAAACGTAGCTACGCGCCTGTCGAATCAATGGATTATACCAGTAAATATAACGAATCGAGTGCGTCTTTTTCAGAATAAATAAATAAATACAAACACATCGAGCTGTGCAAAATAAGTTATAGATATTTCATATCTTTTGGACAGTTTTGCGGTTTTTCGTAAATTATACCATAGCTTTTGTTGAAACCCTCGGTAATAGCCTCACGAGACGTAGTCGAGTGAGCTTGCCGAGGGTTTCAACAAAAAACTCTGATATAATTTACGAAACAGCGCAAACTATCCCAAAAATATGGAATATTTATTTTAACCTATCGCATCTTTTGCTGTTTAAAATTGTATATTTCATATATTTTTATTGTTTTCTTTGAAAATAATGTTGATAGGAATCAGTTAAAAATAATCCTTTTCGGCCTTACACACAAAGCTCCGCCTTCTTTCTAAAATAAGCACGGGCTTCTGAAACAGCGAGAATATCAGTTCGACTTGAATTTTCGACAGCGATGGATGCACATTTTACATTGATGACGGTTAACGTTACTACGAAAGCCTATCAGGGTCACAAAAATTATTTATCTCGTAATTACGAGAAAATTTTCGCAAAATTACGAGAAAACAATTCGTAATTACGAGATAATTATCGCGTAATTACGAGAAAACTATCACGTAATTACGAGATAAGATTTTTATCTCGTAATTACGAGATAATCATCGCGTAATTACGAGAAAACTATCGCGTAATTACGAGATAAGAAGTTTTTATCTCGTAATTACGAGATAATTATCGCGTAATTACGAGATAATTATCGCGTAATTACGAGAAAACTATCGCGTTCTTACGAGATAAGAAGTTTTTATCTCGTAATTACGAGATAAAAACTTCTTATCTCGTAATAACGTGATAGTTTTCTCGTAATTATGAGATATTTATCTCGTAATTACGAGATAAATATTTTTTTGTGTGACCCTAGTAGGCTTTCGTACGTTACAGACGAAACAAATGTTGAAAGATTTTCTGGATATGGACGCAAGATGAGTTACCGATTTTCTGATATTTTGAAGATTTCTGGTATCCCAGATTAAACGTTGATCTGTAAGGGTTAGTTTTATTTTATTTTATCAAAATGTTTGAAATGTTTTATTTTTAATATTAATTTAAAATTTTGGGAAATTATTTTCACAAGAATCTTTCTGAGTATTTGAATGAGTTATTCCACGTTTTGATTTGAACCACAAGCTTAAGTCGTGCATTAATTAAAATGGATTTCAAAATGATGACGATTAAAATCACATGTTGACTATATACATAGTGAGTAAGGTTGTCCTGCGAGAAAACGTTCTGTGCTGGTGATTTGGTCCTGACTGGTGCTGGTGATCATTGAAAATATGTAAACAGAGACGAAAATTATGATTTTTGACGTTTTCTCCCATAAAAATGGAAGGAAACAGTTGAGATGTTTTAATGTTGTTTCTTATGGGTTCACTGGCAAACAATGTAAAATTCGACCCTCTAAACTGTTTCAGTAAGCGTAACACAAAAGTGCTCATTTTTAGAAAATCTAGAAGTGAAAAAATAAAACAAATATGCCCCTGGAGTCCGCTTTCTATACACAAATCCACACGACAAAATTATTTTGTGAAAAACCTGCGCAAACTATCAAAATTGTGCATTTTCTCAGTTTAGACATGTCCTGATTCTGTGCTGGTGGGTCCTGATACGGTGCTGGTGATTTTGGGTAAAAAGTTGGTTCTATTTAACACAAACGTAACAGAATCAATCAAATTGGGCAGATAATTGTATTCAATCGGATTTGTGACTCCTATGTTTACTTTTGTGCATCCATATGGCTGTTTAATAAGCGTTTTCAAAAAATAGTAACTTATATTACATAAAAGGGCAACATCTTCCGTCCAATATCAGATGAAAATATATCTAATTAGAATAGTTCTACTTAAGATATTAAATGCCCTCAAATTGATGATTCTCTACATAATATGCTAACTAACAATTAAAAGGTGCTTGAGGTAAAAAACCATAGCGAATGGTAGCTATAGAAATGTAAACGATTAAAAATGAAGACTGATTTAAAATACAACTTTGAAAAAAATAAAAAAATATGACAGAATGCAACCATCGACAATCACTGGTTTTGGGCACCATGTTTGTTTGCGCTCCTTATTCCTCCCCACCTCAACCCATTAAACCCCTCCTCCTTTTCTCCTTTATTGGTACATTTGTGTAGCATCACAAGACTTAAAACTGACAATGGAAATGATGAATATGTCAAAGAGCAGACAACTTAGCAAACAAAATAATAATACAAAGACACACATTATTGAACCAGAAGTATTCGCAGCTACTGAAAGCTATAGTTCAAAGTCGCATTTTCAACTAAGAGAAAACCATGTTCTATTAGATTAAAATCTCAATCGGTACTCATCAAACAAATTTCGCAAAACTTAAGTTCACATTTTGGTTTTTGGTTTAGCAGAACTTTAAAACTGTGCAGTGAATCTTGTGCTCACAACAGTTATTGTCATAAATATGTATACATCAGACATTATAAAGGACATGTGGAAGATACTAAGTAGTTTTTATTTTATTGTTAACAATGTATCGAACATTTTATGTTAAAAATCCATATACTGTATTCATTTTGTGTGTCAATTTGTTTAGACAAAACAAAACTCAAATACTTCGAATACAAGAGAGTAATTTTTTTTTAAATGAAATTATTATCTTTCGATTTCTATGCATAGTATTTATTTCATATGATTTTTTAAGGGGGTAGGGAGAGCTAAAAATGGCAATTATCTTATCGTAAAACAGTCGAGTACACATTTTACGTTCAAGGCGTGCTTATATAAAAAATTATATAAATGGGTGCTGTGAAATACCTTTGTTACGAGTCATTACTAAAGAGAAGGTATGTTTGAAACACAAACATTTAAAGCTTCGTGCTAATATTGCAAATATTTAACTAAAAGAAAAAGTAAAATCACAAAAATACTGAACTCCGAGGAAAAGAGTATTTCTTACTGGTATTGTTTTTATTCGTTTACTCATTTTCACTCATTTTCATAAAAATTTAGGCATATTTTATTTTAATTCATGAAATATACTTAAAAATAGAAAATTTGTACACATCGTTCACTTACTTCCCTTAATTCTTTATCAAAATTCCTTGACAACAGACTTAACTTTTGGATCTTTAAAATACATAACTTAAAAATCTTATTTTGTGTGTTATCTAGTCTTCATTCTATGCCCATTCATGTATATTTACAAAAATAGTGTTTTATTGAATTTTCGAAAAAACCGACAACCTATCAGATAATGATTTTATGTTGGCAGAAGGCAAATGATGCTTAATAGCTAATAGATACATTTTTCTTTTAAAGTACAACTTTTAAATCTGCATCAAATTTTTTTATCAACAATTTTAGAATTTCAAAACTATTCTAAGCTTAGCAACTTTCACCGTGACATCCCTCTCCTTTATTTAAAAAAAAACCGCAATATTATTGTCATCCTCGTAGTAAATACTAATATGTTACAAAGAAATTTGAAAATTTTAACTGCTGAGGACCTATGATTCTTACACGCATTCATTTGGTTGAATAAAAAGAAAACTATCTACAGTATCGGACAAATTTGTCAGAGAAACAATATCCAGGATGCTTAGGCTACACTGACTTTATTATCTGAACTCACATGATAGTTTGCCGCCGTGATCAACTTAGGTTGTGCTTGATTTTCATATGATGAAGACATAATCTATCAGTTTAATTGAGGTCTGGAGCTGGCATGGGAGTAACTGCTAGTAGTCCCTTGTTAATCTATTTATCATTTTCATTTTGCTTAGTTTCTTTAGTTACCTATTCTGACAGTTACACGGACTCGGACTTCTTTTAAGCCGAGATTTACTGTGCGTATTGCTGTGTGTTTGTTTATTAAACATTGGATAGCGGTATAGGGAGGGTGAAATCTCACAAAACACGTTTAAACCCGACGCATTTTTGCGCTTGTCCAAAGTAAGGAGCATCTGACCTTTGTTATTCTTGTATGTTTTTTTATTTTAGTTTATATGTTATGGAGTTTAGTGTGACGTCCATTGAACTAGTATACATTTTGTATAGGGGCCAGCTGAAGCCCACCTCCGGGTGCGGGATTTTCTCGCTGTGTTGAAGACCCATTGGTGGCCGTCGGCTGTTTTCTGCTCTTTGGTCGAGTTGTTGTCTCTTTGACACATTCCCATTTCCATTCTCAATTTTATTAGAAAAAAGTCCTTTACTCTATATTTATGCTCTCCATTTTTATGCCAAACCTTTTACATTTTGATTTTTCGGGTCATTGTTGAAGGTCGTACGGTGACGTTTAGTTGTTAACACCCACTTCATTTGGTTTCTGATAGAAATTTGTCCATTGGCAAACATGCCACATAATCTATTTTATATAGGTATTGGATATTTTACACCGTATTTTGATGGCCATGCAAAAGGATCGTAATCCCGCAAATCATATGCATATTGTCTTATCTCAAAAGGGGGCTAGAGGGGTTCCATTAAAAGGTCAATCTTTTTATTTTGCTCAAATCAGATTAGAGTAAATTCAAAATATTGATAACCGATAACAGCATTTTAAATTATCTTAAGTGAGAATACAGAAAACAGTGAATTAAAAAAAAAAAAAAAAAAAAAAAAACAGTAAACAGGGATAAAAAAATCTTCCTAATAACAGTTCACAACAATGTCAATTTAAGAAAACAGAAAACGGCTAATTAGTCATTAACAGTTAACAGCACATATATCTTCAAAATAACAGTTAACAAAAGTTTAAAAATGCCCAGAACTTCTAAACAAAAAAAAAATCCTGCACCCCTCTCAAAAATCAAATTTAAACAAAATAGACTCAACATTGCTCATATGAAATATCCACCAAATATATGCTAGGTATATTTTCTATCAATTACACAAATTTTCTGCTTAAATGATCTTGAATATTTGCCACTTTAACTAAAATATAAAGGCACAGAACCAGGACATAGGTGCACAGAACCAGGACCGTTTTACCTAATCACCAGCACATCGTCAGGACAATTTCGTTTGGCGAATTTGCACGACTTTTGCAAAAAAATTGTTGTAATATTCCTCGCATGGTACTTAGGACGTATCAGAGAAAAATTAAGCAACAGAACGGTTGTTTTATTGCCGTTCTGATATAATGTAAACAAACCCACCAGCACAGAATCAGGACCCACCAGCACCAGTTAGGACCAAATCACCAGCACAGAACGTTCTCTCGCAGGACAACCTTACCCACCGTGTTTGTCTTACAATAATAGATTTAATCATACAATGGGTTGTATCTTCCTTTTGTTAATAGAAGTCATGGTGTCTACCCACATGTGGCACTTGAATAAAAGAATGAGGGTCAGTTTAGAACAAGACTGTACAACAACACGAATGATGTCAGCTTCTCGATTGTATATTTTCCATTTCTATGTAGCAACATTTCAACAATGTCTGCATATGGAGTAAATATCTCAAAGTTGATACGATATTCAAGTGTATGCTTCAGTTTTTAAGGATTTTGATCTTGATTTGTATCTTCATAATGGCTTTTTTAGATTTGAACATCGGAAAACTACTGTTGCCTCTAATTCATTATATCTATCATCTTTTCATCAATCAGTGCCTAATCTTTTAATGTCCTTGATTATAATTCACTGAATAATATATCAAATTAACAGTAATGTTCAGTATTGTATTCATTAAACTCAGTCATTATTCTAAAACATCATTTTTTTCTATTTTCTTTTTCTTTGTATGCCACAATAATACTTTTTTGTTCAATCCTTCATTATTCATTTTATAATATCTTGACCATAGTCTAAATATAGCTGCCCATTGATTTAGAAAATGATAAACAAACGAGGAACCAGCAAAAGGAATAATTTCTAGCAATCGTGAAAATCATAAGAAATATAACTACCTTTATTTAGTTTTTGTGATAGCTTAATAAAAAATTTCAGAATTTTGCATATTATAAAATCACATTTCCATCTTATTTAAAACCATTTTCGTTTCTTACAAGTCGAAATATGGTTCGTGTTTACCTCAATTTGAATACTCTTACGAGCGTTTCCTACACCAATTTTCCCGATTTAACTCTGTCGGGTTATCTTCTGAAATCACTAATTCCTTTTTGCATATGTGTACTACACCAATAATTTAATATTGGCGTTTTAAACGTTGACAAGCTTTATAAAAAATTTCTCTTTTGAACACAATCATGACGTAACGTGTTTCTTTTATTCCTACTTTTCTAGCACTCTAGACACTATCCCACAGTACCATTAAGTCATCATTCTATCATGTCGTTTGTTATCGTATCTATCTAAAATAAATATTTTAAACTGCCGTTTACTTTACACTTCGTCGTTTATAACTTTAAAAAATACATTGTCTAAATTATTTCGTATTTAATTCGATGTTTCAAAGTCTAAAACAAACTTATCTAATTTATGAGTGATTACGTACTTAACACACAATCGTGTGGTATGTTAAACCTTTCGTTTGTTTTCATAGTATGGTATTTAGTGTATTTACGTGTTATTTTAAGCATTGCACAATGTAACTTATATATCTAAATTTCGACATTTTCTATGGAATCGTAGAATGGTCTATACGGATTATTTGAATGTCATATTTACAGACTCTATCTACTGTTTCGACAAAACTGCTTGAACGAATCAAACTTAACTTTACAAAATATTGTAATTTTTCTTACGGTTCTTAACAATGGTTAACTTCACTCGATCCAAGAATTGAAACATACCTTAATTCATTTTGAGTCATCTCGGCCTAGAACAATACAACAGTACATCTGATACTAGGAGTTTACGTCTGGTATGTGGCAGTAAATGTTGTTCTTATTTTCAACAGAAACCACTATATAAATAAGAAGATGTGGTATGAGTGCCAATAAGACAATTCTCCATCCAAGTCACAATGTATAAAAAGTTAACAAGTATAATCCATCTTTCAAAACGCTATTATTCACTCTATGTGCAATATTTTCTGTTTCGAATTCGGGAACCACTGTCCTTTTTTTTTTTTTCTTATTTTGTGCGGTTTGATTTCATCATATTCGCGTAAAACCAATGCTGGATAAAAGAAAAATGGTGTGTAATGACACGAAAGTTTTTTTTAGTGGAATGGCATAATGAATTTGATAAATAACTATTGGTATTATTACAACTATAAGTATGTCTATAATAAATGACCTAATCGGCTATATTGTATGTAGTCGTTGATGTGTATAAATACCAGTTACAAATATTTACATGTCTCTGATGAGAGATATTTCATTCGTCATTTGACCGTACAAATTGTTGTCCTTTATTAGACATTTTATTTTTTCCAATTCTAATAAACTGCATAAACATTTAAGATGGTAAATTATAAACACCGATGTTTCACTTCGGTTTTCGTATGTATTGCTGCTCAAATATAAATCCAGTTGAGCGCTTCGGACATTTGAAATTTATTAAGTTTTGTTTTCAAGTATATACAACTGTCATACAAGCTTGAGTTTACGCTAGCTAAAAAAAAAACAGGTTTAACCAATCGCTTTCTTTGGAAAATGCCTGTACCAAGTCAAGTTGATTGAAAGCGTTTGATTTTGTCAGTTTTTATGGACTTGCCTTTTTGAGTTTGCCTTGGAGTTTGGTATTTTTGTTATATTTTTTTCATATTTTATACTGGAAATGAATAACGGTTGTTCTGTCCTATTTATTTGCATTGTTATGTCATTTCTTTTAGGTGTGACGTATAATCATATTGCATTTACAAGCCATTGCACTATTGTTGGAAAACGATGTAACAAATTAAGTGTGAGTCGAAAATAGATGGCGCTTCCTATGTTTATCTTTGTATTAATTTTCTTGTTCTGGTATCTTTTTCTTATTGTATACGTTGAAATAGGGTAAACCACTTACATATATTTAAAAAAAAAAAATAATCATGCAAAGAACAATATGAATAAAGGAGACGTAGTATAATTGCCAGGAGACAACTATCGAGTTAAAATTACGTGGATATAAGCAATTAAATGTTATGTAGTTTTTCAGTCAGTACTTTAATTCGTTTTCATGGCACATTTGAATAGAATCTGTCAAGAACAAGTCATTATTAATTCATAAATCCATTCATCTTTATATTCCTGGATTCTGAGTTTTGGAAGGCACCTCAGATTATATTTGAATGTATTTGCAAAATCATCAATTTGTTTAGAGACGCGTTTGTGTATCTGCATTGGCAATTCTCATGAAAACATCAAAACATTGTGTAAGCTTAACCATTAGTTTTGACAAACATCATGGTACATTAATGTATAACGATTGAACAGTTTACTGCTAATTTTGGAGATCAATTTTACAAATATTGGATATCTGTTTACAGTAACTTGCAACAGACAGAACAGAACTATTTAAAGGCAAAACGATAAACTGTGTTGTTTTTTGTTAGATATGTATGTTCATTAGCGAATGATTGATTTCAATGGAAGTATATTAAAAAGTACATTAAAAAAAATCAAAGTTCAAACAATTCTGAATGTGTACTACGTGGAAGAGCCGTCGGAGTTAACAACATATATAGCTGTAGCAATGGCTTCCAAGATTTAAACAATACATTTAACACCAAATATGACTTGATAACATAGATAATCTTCCTCATTTAAAGGAGATTGAACGGAAATTTTATTTCAAAATAGATTTAAATATCTTGAACATTAAGGAGTTTCAACCATAGCTGGTAATTGTAACATTTATAAATATGTTAGAAGTGCATTGCATTACACTAATGACACATTTTTTGAATATATAAAATCAAATCTAAACTAATGAGCAAAATTATAAGTGAAAGAATCGGGCACATTACGGTGTCATACTTACAGGCATATGAGAGACACTGGTTAGGTAATTGTCAACCATATATAATGATAAATTTACACAATACTTTGCCATGTTATTTCGATGGCAATCACTGTGTAGCCGTCAGGCAACACAAAAGATGTTTTAATGATTTTTATAGACAATAATCCCGTCCAAAAATTTCCAGTTCTTTTTTATTTGAAAAATTGTTCTCCCAGATAAACATGCAATGACGAACCAGCAAACAAAAGCGAATATAATCATTTCCATTTATATTTCTCACATAATTGTCTATTTTTTTAAACTCACCAAATACTTGGCATATAATTTAATACGTCAGACACGCCATTAGTCTGATAAGTTTCAAAATGTTCAGCCAAATCTGGTTAAGGCTAGTTATGTTCAGCAATTAGGAAAGGAGGGTTGGTTTAACTATGATCAATAGGTATTTTAATACTATTTTTATGGCATGTAAGTAAAATCGTAATTAACTATGACTTTTAACTTTTATGTGAGTGTTATGTTCATCATTATTTAGGTTGCATTAAATTCTGAAAATCATCAACACTGGTCCTTTTTCGTACATTGCAATACATTTATTTAAGAAATTTCCAAAGTGTTCACATGTATAACTTCGACATTGACTTATTGTAAAGGCATGTGCTGTTTATTGAACTTCGCATGTTGATCTCTGTAAGTGATTGTTGTTTACTTGAATGTAATATGTAATGATGACTAAACCGAATATTATAAAATGTGAAAATGCCGCTTTTACTTTCGGAGTTTTATTTCCCTTTTTGGTCAGAAGTATCGTATTGTTGTTCCCGACAGACTATTTTGGGTGATAGCATCAGGGATCTTTCCAATATAGTCTACCTAGATATAAAGAATTCATTTGACAGGTCTTTCTGAATACTATAAGAAACCCAATGAGAACTTGTTGAGTCTAAAATCTGCAAAGAATTTTTAACATAGACTAGTTTAACCCCGCCACATTCTATATGTGCCTGTCCCAAGTCAGGAGCCTGTAAGTCAGTGGTTGTCGTTTGTTGCTGTGTAATATATTTGTCTTTCGTTCATTATTTTGTACATTAATTAGGCCGTTAGTTTTCTCGTTTGAGTTGTTTTACATTCGTCATTTCGGGGCCTTTTATAGCTGACTATGCGGTATGGGCTTTGCTCATTGTTGAAGGCCGCACGGTGACCTATAGTTGTTAATTTCTGTGTCATTTGGTGTCTTGTGGATAGTTGTCTCATTGGCAATCTTTTATATTTCAACGATCTACCATGCTCATTTTAAAATACTTAGACTTGAATCAGTTTGTAGTATAGAACTGTATTAAACTACAAGTTTTCAGATTAAATTAATCTTTTATTCCTTTTTATATATTCTTATACTTCCTTTTGTGATTAGTGATATAAAAGATTCTTGCTGATATATTTCAATATAGAATTCAAATATCTAAGAAAAATCCAGTGACATTACCAATGCCGTGGAAAGACACTAGGAGTCACAAGTCACAGCGGTGGTGACAATAAAGAATGAAAAATAAATCACCAATAGAAGACGGTCAACATCATAGCTAACATAAATGATTTGTTAATAGTACAGTTGGTATAGAGCAACACAATTCTCGATAAAAAAAACTGAAATTTAATTCGATAAGATCCCATCTCGTGTTTGAACAGTTTAATTTAGGCAACAGTAGTTTGCCGATGTTCAAATCTCATGATTTGATTAAGAAGATATATCAGGGTAACAAACAAAAACTGGGGGATTTGCATGCACTCGAAAGGAGCTGGACCGGTGATATTCAAAAAGAGAAAGTCAATACAATTTGACAAAACCAATGCACGACTATATCAACCAACGGAAGACTGGTAAACAACTGCCATATTCCTGTCTTGGTATAAATAGACATTTTCCAAAAAAATTGATGGTAAAACCTGGTTTAATAAACCTTCCACTTGTATGAAGTTGATTATAGTTCTGTTGTATTGACAAAATTAAGCTGCATGCATGCATCCCTCGCCATGGGATTTCGCATTTAGTCGTAATGTGACAAAAAAAAAGGACCCAATCTGTAAAGTTTCAAAATCAGACGACTATTCTGGTATATAAAGATCAAATACCGCAAAATATGTCGCAAGTGAGTTGAGGCACTGCCAAATTGTATTGATCAACCAATTCGTGATGTGTAGTGTCGATTTCAGTAGTTATTCTACATAACTTTTTTGGAAACGTTTGTTTGCCAAGGAACACACCCATGTTAATAAAGTCTGGAAAAGATTTTGTAGAGTTTTTGGCAGAGCCCGTAAATATGTGTTCTCTGACACAATTTTTAAAAGTCGACAGTCAAACTTGGTTGATCATTTCACAATGAATATCTCGAAAAACACTTAGATACATGTTTCCTTAAGAATACCATTCAGTTGCCAGGTTTGTCTCTTAAACGGTTGTTACAAATTACTGGCGATCACAGGATTCTTGCATGGAGAGCATGATATTCATACTCGTATTATTAACATTTGCAGTAAATTAGATGTTTAGGGTAAATCCGAGTAAGTACCACTTGAGTTCAACCATTCATTCTTCCGCATTCACTTCATTTCACACAAAAAAATGTAGATATATTATAAACATTATTTGATATACGGACGAAACTGCGTAGAGAAATAAATTGGACTACTATTAGTTATTTTAAAATGACATGTGGTGAATTAAGATAGTTTAATAATTTTGTGACTAACAATTTTTATTTTGAACATTATATTGAATCTAGAACAGACTATTAACCATACAATGAAAGTCAGTAAAATATAAAAGGCATAGCATGGGTGTCCTCGTACCTTTAAAGTAAATAATTGCAGTATATTTCTTTGTATTCTTTTCGTTCAAAAACGCCGACTTAACTGAGTCTTACAGCACACCAATAGCTTTGTATGATTTGTTTTAATCAAAAATATATGTTCTCTGTTATTGGGATAGAAGTAGCAACTACTAAAAAGGGAATGGATGAGAAGTATTGGTGTGCCTTTGACTATACCAGCTTCAACTAAGTCAGGCATATATATATATATGTCGATTTTACGCACATTTTGGCCACTTAAACGAAAATCATATATATACATATGAGTACGTCTGAACAAGTGACAACTCTACGACAGATCCATCTATTGGATCACCAGTGAAGGTGATACACGGCTGAAAACACATATTATTTGCTTACATCCACTTCATTTGAACTTTGGTGATAGTTGTCTCATTGGCAATCATACCGTATCTTATATATATATGATCTAAACAGTACAAAGTTTCTAAGTGCAACTTTGCTTTAGACATCAACTGAAGACTTGCCACAACTACAAATGTACATGGTTTTTAAACACATCATTTTGAATCAAATAAAATCTTTTCAAATCATACCAGTTTCGAAGCTCTAGCTACTAGCGAAATAGTTATTTGTTTTCACTTAACCGAAGTAGCACCTCCATATAGCGAAATATTACGTACATATTTTTTCTTTAAAAGTTCTTATATATCTTACTTTATTACACGAAACGTTAAATTCGAATAAAAATGAAAATCTTAAATTAAAGCATGACCTTTTAGAAGACTATATCAGCTGACAAGAAAAAAAATAATAAGAACTTACATATATTTTAGATAAGAAACATATGGCTCAGGTTGCATCCAAAACGTGTGATATTTGCAAAAATGCTCCAGAACGACATTTGTGTATCGAGTGTGAACAACGTTTTTGTGATAATTGTAAAGGCTTACACACCAGAAAAAAGGCAACACGTCAACAAAAATTCCAAGAAAGTTCTATGATGAAGGAAAACGGAAAATATAAGTGCACGGAACATGATGAACATTATACTCTTATTTGTAATGTTTGTAACGTTCCAGTTTGTATTCAATGCATAGTAGGAATAGAAGGAAACATAATGGACATAGCGTGTTTAGTATCAACGAAACAATTTCTTCGTTGCATACTATTGTCAAAGATGAAATAGAAACTACGCTGCAAGAAGATATCAGAATCTTAAATCAACTAGAACAGGGTGTTGATACATATGACTGTCAGGTTAAATCTGTCATCAATGGAATAAGAGAAGACGAACAGAAGATCAAGCAAATGATAAATGAAACAGTCAAGACAATGATTGACGCCGTAAAAATGAAGACCAGCTGTGAAAGAGATATAATGGCGAATCTTGTCGCAGCTACAAAATCTAGAATTGAGACTAAAACTTCTTTAGAAGACAGACGGAAACACTTAGAAAAGGAAAGACCAAATTTAGCCGTGATTTATGACCTGCAAACATTGCATTCTAAGATATAAATTGGAGTTTCTCCATCATTTCCATCAATAGATTACAAACTTAAAGATGCCTCTGAATTTAATTTGCTCAGTGTGTTTGGAACTTACATTATTAGGTAATCATTCAGTTTTTACAAATAGTTTAAGCTAAGAATAACAATATAATAATATAGCAGTCATCAGGGTTAAAATAAAGCACATGTGGGTTATATATATAATATATATATATAGTTAAGATTGTTGGCTAATTCATCAATTCATTATAACGATATATCATTGCTCGCATCGTTGACAATCTTTAGCATTCGCGAATAAGAACTGTATGACATAAACTTTTCAAAACGTTAGTTTTTTTCCTGTACTGTGCATATAAAAATGAAATAAAGATAACTATACAGTTCTCTTATTCTGTTTACAGACAACTAACAGATAATTTACCCAAAGGAATTGAGATGAGACGAGACACAAATGGCAAACCACACTTTGCAGATCACAATTCAAAAACTACAACATGGGATTTGTCTTTGCCGCATGGATGGGGAAAGCAGTATACTCTTTCTGGACGCCCATTCTATATAGATCATACTACTAGGAGAAATACATGGACAGATCCGCGACAAAAAAAAATGAAACGTTTTGGTTCCTGAAAACTTAGTTCCATGTTTCTTTTGTACATGCATACGTTTGCAACTCCTTGTGAATGACACTTTATAACTCAGTGTGTATATCATATGTGCGTTAATACTTATGTGTCTTTAGATGGAAGTTGAGTTGATGTCGCTCGTAGAGTTAAGATCAGTAGTGTTTTTTTTTGTTGTTTTTTTTCATCTATCTATCAGTCTAGCTTGCAATGTTTACTTCTGCTGTTATAATTAGGTGCCTTTGTTGTAAATACATAGCGCTATATTTATCAATATTTCATATATGATTTGCATATCTAACAATACGTAGAAGTCAATGGTTCATTAGAATTACATTTCGATAAACCAAGATGCCGAAACTACCATCGTTATTTTGTAAATACTGAGTAGACTTCACAATTCCTTTATCATGGGTGATACGCATGAATGGGATACGGGGTTCAATTTTAAGATGTTTGGATTGAGAACTATAAGGAGTGAACATTTGTTTCGCAAGGTTATTGATGTATAAACTTGGTGGATATTGGTCCAGGTTACACATCATTAAACATTAGAAAAAAGTACTGAACCCTATATCCATAGTAAAGAAATCTAACAATGAAGCAAAACAGCAAATCGAAATATAAACTTAGCTCCTTGTGATCTACATTTACTTTTTTAATTCAGTGTCTAGAGATATTATTTCTGAATTTTCTGTCTTTGTAAATAATTATAATGTAGATTCGTTATTATTCGTTGGAAATCAATTTTCGTGAATTTCGTGGGTAAATTAAAACCCAAAATTTAAAGATGCAACAAATAAAAAAAATCTTTTTATCCACGATAATTCAAGTAACCCTTAATCCACAAAAATTTAAACCCATAAAAATAACTGATCCCATAGTCAATGAATTAATAGTCTTCTGGAAGGATAACTTGAGTTCTAAACATCTTGCTTTTCACAAGGTTTTGCATTTGAAAGTACAAACTTTCGAAAGTAAAGATTTTACTTAGCCACCGACCTACCATCTCGTGTGTGGCTATGGATTTTGTATCTTGGAACAAACTATGTTTTCATTTAAATTTTTACACAAATAGACATTTATTTTTCAAAATTTCATAAATAAAATAAGAATATACTAATCAAGGTAAACCAAAAACTTAGGTAATTTTATTGACTTCAAGAGGAGCAAGACCTGGTACATGTGTCTATAGTGTATGCATCACCCGTCATGCGAATCCATACTCAGTTACAGTGTCATAATTGGAAATAAGACACAGTCGGCACATTTACAGATCAGACGACTATTCTGGCATATAAAAAACCGCGTATACATGTCGCTAGTGAGTAGAACATCGTATCGGTCAACCAATTTGTGACGGTGAACATATAAATTGAGTACGATTTCAATCGTTTTTCCTCATTACTTTGTTGCAGTTTGTGTGTTTTTTGTGTCAAGTATATACCCCTGATAATGAAGACCGTGTGAACATGCACGAGCGGGACGTATTAATTGAAATATTTTTACGCCAAACGATAAGACAGAGGGTATGTATGTTAATGTGGAGAATAAGAATTTTACAACTGGAAAGTTGAAATCATCACATTCGTCATAGATCGTTCATCTGTGTCAACAAAGAGAAAATGTTTAAGATAGGAAGTAGACGATCTAGTTTCGGTAGTATCCTTAATCTCAAATTTACTGAGTGAAAGTGAAAGTGGAAGCACATCATCAATATATCTGAAAGAGAAATTAAAGAACTTGGCAGGATGCTTTTTCATTTCGTCTTTGAGAAAACTCTGTGTGCATTCTGCTTAACAGGCTTAAGTCAATCGTTTGAAAGAGGTGCACAATTAGTACCCATTAGAATACTGAGTGTCTGTTTAAATATCAATCAATCAAACTAAAAGCATCAAAAAGTCCAGCAATCTTATGATATTATATTCGGTGTATATTTGTTGTGGTAATCAGTGTGATTTTTCATAGAGTAAGATTTTTCATGTCCTTAAACCAGGCTAATATCTAGTTGAAATTAAACAAAAGAAATGGAACTCTTTATTAGAGTCTATAAATGGTCAAGTTAGTATATTTGAATTGTTTACATCTATTTCTATTGGCTTTAAAATTTTAATGTAGATGCATAATTTAGGATTTAGGATTTTTAGCATCTTATATACGTGTGTATAGGTAAATTATATTATGGAGCTTCGGGATATTTGTAAACTTTTCAAGTAAAGACAAATTTTCACAAAACAGTCGATTATTGTAGGTGCAAATACATGTGGATTTTTTTTGTGAATAAGCATAAATTCCATCGAAAAGAATCCACAAAAAGATAAAAGGTTAATCTTTTTGAAGCATAAATTTGCATCTCTGCCCCCGTCAACAGCTGTTTGGGAAAAGTCCGAATAACTGCTATTTTCTTCGTTTAAAGTTAGCCAACGCGTTTTAAAAGACATTTGATGAAAATAACATATACATGATATACCTTAATTGTTATTGTATGCAGAAGTTGTTTGTAAGGTCTCTTGAATGATAAAATAGATATAGTTTTCTTTATTTGACCAGGGAGGGTCCACTGACTGAACAGCAGTTTTCAAATTCAGCTTATCCTTGTTATTCTATTTGCATATATATAAAGCTTTTTAATGTAACTTTGAGTCCATGCAAGGTAAGAGTTAGCTTAGTTATTATCGTCCCGTTTGTATATTTTCCGACTTGATAGTTTGTCAACATTTGTACTTCCCACCATTTTTATCAGCAAAGTTTATTGACGTCAGTGACCTCATGGCCTGAGATCAGCATCAACTCAGCATTACGTAAGTTCCAACATTCACCATAGGATCACGAGACTTTGGGGTCAATTTTGAATGCATCTCATTTTTAAGGATACTCTACAACACAGTCTGCGAAAAGGGCGTTAACCTCTGATTCTGATGAAATAACCAGATTAAACCAAATACGTCGCAGAAAAATAGAATACATGTACCTTTGCAATTGTGTACATCCCCTCGTCATAAAAGGATCAATCCATGATTGACCTATTTCGTTACGCTTTACTACGATGTTGACAAACAACGTATGCACTAAAATGGAGGTCTCTTTATATTTTTAACAAAGTGCTCTGGTTGTTTATTGTAATTAATACTTTGTAGAATATTGAATATTTTGTATATAATAAATCGTAAAGTATAAATGAATATTGTTACCTGTATTAATAATTAATTCAGTGCCAGCTAATTAGTTTTTCGGTTACCATATTTTAACCAGTACTATTCCCTTAGCTCATTTGCCTGCTACGCTACCATTGCCTGACCATTAAGCGATCTAAGCTACGCTACCACTCATTAGATTTAATTTGAAATAATTCGATGACAGGGTCGACAGATTTTTTATCAATACTAGAACACAAAGTGCTGAGCGGCAACATTTTTTTTTACTTTGGATACCCAACCCGTCTAATGATACATAATTACAATAAATTAGTTTCCTTTGCTAGAGTTGATATTGCCCAAAGCACATAGTCAATTGCAAAACATTTAACTGCATGAAAAGAGGCGAAAGATACCGATACAATACAATATACATGTTTTTTCTTCAAATTAAGTTTCCATGGTGGCATATACATAAAACAAATATGATCCTTCACAAAACATACAATATTCTTCACAAAAGCATTCATATAGCTTAAATCAGATTAAAGATACCAAAGCGACATTCAAAACTCATAAGTCGAAGAGAAACGAACAATGCGATGGCAATAAAAAAAAACCAGAAAAATGACGGAAAGGCAGACATCAGTCTCTTAACACTAGAGAACTAAATACTGAGCAACATGAAAACAACCAAAATCCGGGGTCGATCTCAGAAGCACCGAGAGGGTAAGCAGATCCAGCTCCAAATATGGTACCCGTAGTGTAGCTCATGGTTAGTACAAATTATATAACCTATCAGTTAATCTTGAACGCTTACGCTTATTTTGAATTATTACCCGTCACAAACAACATAGAAGGCATGTATGTATCATGATCATCTACAGATATATAGGTGCGTTCCTAGCCTGTACAAAAGTCAACTTTGAGCATTTTAACTACTCTCCAAGTTGACTTAAGAAATTGTTCAGCGGACAAGTCAGTTAGTTTTACTCGGAGAATAACCTTGGTCTGATTTCAAGAACTGCTAAAGACCTATTGGCATGTCTTCTTCTGGTCAGACCTGTGCACAGTTGTTCCTTTGACCTGTCCTAAGGATAGTTCAGCTCTTGACCAGACCTATCGACACGTCTGCTTTTAATCGACCGTCGTCGTGTTTAACACTTTTTCATATCGTGCCAGACCTTTGATTAAATAAAATATACTTGTATTGTTCTATTTTTTAGTACAGCATAATACTATACTATATATACTGACGGACTTTAAAAACGCAACACACATTTAGTTGATTTTTTTTTAACCAAATCATGATTGATCCTCGTATAACTGCTATTCATGCTTACCATACTTCTTTCTGTTTAGAAAAAATCAATATCTCATTTAGGATATTGAGCATACCGAATTATTGAAGTCGTACAAATATCTTAAAGCGAAATTTGAAACCAATAAATGATTTTTAAAGATCTTTTTCTTCGTGAAACAATTATTTCAATCCATACCCACACTTGCATCTCCATATTGCCGAAACTGAGCAA
>JAASAO010000472.1:0-53073 GCA_017311375.1 Mytilus coruscus | reverse complement strand
ATAGTGATGTAAGAAAACAATATATTAAGAAATATTATTTGCAAAACCATCCACTTTTAAACTTATCTTATCAGTTCACAATGTGAAGGAACTTAATAATTTAGGTAAATTTTATCCAACATCGAAAAATCCGTAATACGTACATTTTGTAGTTGTATTCCTTATTTAACATATGAATTTATTGTCATCCTCCGCCATATGTGTATTTTGTATTATTATTGTTATTAATATTACACTTATGCATTTAAAAATTTGATGAAAAACTGTATATTCTATAAGCTGTATTGCTTCTGAATAAAAGTATTATTATATACATGTTTTATTAATAAAGACCCTCCTTGCATTATTATGCCTGCAATATATACATGTATCATTAATAAGAACCTCCTTGCATTAGTATACCTACAATATATACATGTATCATTAATAAAACAAACTCCCTTGCATTAGTATGCCTGCAATATATACATGTGTCATTAGTAAAGAACCTCCTTGCATTAGCATGCCTGCAATATATACATGTATCATTAATAAAGACCCTCCTTACATAAGTATGTCTACAATATATACAAATATCATTAATAAAGAACCTCCTTGCATTAGTATGCCTGCAATATATTATACATGCATCATTAATAAAGACCCTCCTTGCAATAGTATGCCCACAATATATACATGTATTATTAATAAAGAACCTCCTTGTATCAGTATGCCTGCAATATAAACAGGTATCATTAATAGAGACCCTCCTTGCATTAATATGCCTATAATATATACAAATATCATTAATAAAGACCCACCTTGCATTAGAATGCCTGCAATATATTATACATGCATCATTAATAAATAACATCCTTGTATTAGTAAAAAGTCTTAAGATATTCGACTTATTGCCATATCTGTTTGTTTTACGATATATTTATATATTTATAAATATATATATATATATATGGCAGTCAGCAGGGTGTTTAAACATCCGTTGTTCGACCTGCTAGTCAAATGCGTTTTGTTAAAATATACTTTTTCACTTGTTAAGTCTTTTGGAAAATATTGTTTGTGCTGTATTTAGACCCCTCTACCAAGAAATTTGTTTTGCATGCACACGTATAAAAATTGCGGTTTTTATCCAACGCAATCATAGGTTTGAACGTTGTTTTCAATTTAGACTTGTTTATATATTTATATATGTAGGACTCGGAGGTGCGATGTGGACGCTGAAGTGCGATGGTCAGGCTGAAGTTTTCTAATTCAACCTTACTTTAACCCTTTCACTGCTAAACAAATTGTAATCAAACCCCTTCAACAATATGAATTCGCAGGCAGGAAGATACGATTTTGTAGATGAAGGTTTGATGCGAACAAAGGAAAGGAAAAACAAAGTCACGAACGATTCAAGTCCAGGACAGTTTTGAGCATTGGAGGTGGAGGTTGTAAAACTAAGTCAGGCAACAAACCATAGGAAACATAGCGGCTAAGAGATGATCTTGGTCTGCAGATGGGCTAACCAGTGTTTGGAAGTATACCGCAAACATTTTGTACCACTAATAAAATGTCTGGGTCTTAATCTTAATTTTGATTTTTCTTCAAGTATGTTTCACTTGATTTTGTGTGAAAAATTTAATTATTAAATAAAAATGATTAAACGCAATCATGTTTTTGCCATATCAAGTCGAGATAATTTTGTTTTATTCTTGAGATGAAGTCTGCTTTGTCAGAAAACTCGCACTATAAGTGTAATTTTATTGTGCTTAAAGTATAAATCTTCTGCAACGGATTAAGCAAAATTAAACCCGAATGGACACTACGTGAACTTCTCAATTTCTGCTGCCTAGCGGAGAAGCAGCTAATTCGCAAGTTTGTATTTTTTTTTTTTCGCAAAACACGCGTCACGTCCCGCTATAAGTAAAGCATGCATGTACTTGGTGGCTTAGCTATGATATGACGAGAACAAGTTATATTTGATAAAATGAGATGGACCCTGTTTAGCACTATAGACCGACACGTTGAACCCGTTTTTTTTTTTTTTTTTTTTTTGCAACTTGACATTTCCTCCCACTCGAATCGATTATACTAAATCGAAGCCATCTAGTCCTTTTTCTGACTCCATACTTTTGCGTGCTAAGCTGATGATTAATGCAAATTAGAAGTTTTGTTCTTTTTGTTTGACCTAACCAAAAATCAAACCCAATCTCCCATACGCGAAGCCAGCAGGCTAACCACTACACCATCTCATTCAATGGGGTTCTAACTTCAGATCATCACATTTAGCTGATATACACCATCACACTTAATCGTAACATTAACGTCAACTTCACAGACCATCGCACTACAGCGTAACAACCATCGCATTTCAGCGTAGCTATCAACAAGTTAACGTCCCAATGTTACCATCGCACTTCAGCGTGTTAACCAACGCACTTCAGCGTGGACCATCGCACTTCAGCGTGACCATCGCGATTCGGATTACCGTCGCGGTTCCGAGTCTTCGAGTAATTATGCAAGAATGTGTTTCTCTAATGATCATCAAATATTTTTTTTTCTGATAAGCGAAAATCCCCTCCGAGTGCCTTCCACATTCCGCGAAGTTGTTAATTTTATTAACACCTATAAGCACATTTTGATTTATCCTGTGAGGTGAAAAAATTGGTTATGACCCTTAAACTCATCCAATCATCTTCTGCGATCATCGGCAACCACACGTTGATTACATCTTTTTATACAATAGGTCTGGAAAGGGTTAAATTGCCAAATAATTAGAGAAATATATATAGCTTTATAATTTCAAACCGTTGCAATTACAATGGTATACAGACAGTATATGATATCAATAAATTTATACATAGATACATGAATACACAGAACAAAATATGTACATTATTTATCAACCCTACTACAAGACACAGCCAACATTTTACCTTCAGCTTGTGGCCGGAAATGTCGGACAAGACAACCTCCAGCTACTCTGAAATAAATAGACATTACAACAAATCAAACCCACCACCATCTACTCTGAAACAAATAGTCATTACAACAAACCAAACCCACCACCAACTACTCTGAAATAAATGGATGTACAACCAAATTTGAAAGACCATCAACAACGAAGAATACATGGTTTACATAGCCTGCCATGGCATAGGCATACAATTAAAGAGGTAACACCAGTTTTACGTGTGCACAAAATGTACTCGCTACTAAAGGAAATTACCTTTGATAGCCACCACAAGTTGTTTGTTGAATACTGTCGCTCAAGAAAAAAAAGATACTATGCTTCTAACAAGTTTCATAAGGTTTCACCAAATAATATAATTTCGAATTTTAAACGGACACTTTTGAATGTAATAACAAGCTTTATCAGTCTTAGCTAAAGGTATCTGCTTTAATTTAGAATTTCAAAATTAGAATTTAAAATCATTTCCTTTCTAGATTTGTTTGATGAAAGGAGATTCACATCATTAAAGAAAAAAGACATGCAATCAGAGGTGTGCAGTTTAAACCCCTAGGCATTCCGATAAATTGACGATATAAATTCCTTGCCTAGCATAAATCATGAGTAGTGATAAAAAAAGGATTCTGCGGCACTTTCAATTCAAAATTTAAAAATAAATTCAAATAGAAGTAAGAGATGGATTTTGAAAGTTGGGTTAGGGGTTAGAGTTAACATTCAAATAGGAGTAAGAGTTGAATTTTGCAAGTTGGATTATGTAACACATTACAAAATTGAAAAAAACCACCATAAGACATGGGTTATTAGTAATTATATTACGATGGCTTCTTTTGACAATGACTATTACTGCATTGGCAGAAAAGGTACAGGAACAACATGAAGAAACGTTAAAATGGAAATACCTTCCCACCAGGGTGTGGTATAAAACTAATGAAGTGAACAAAGTAGATGGTAAGTTTGGTAAGCATCGTATACTAATCATGAAAATAAGGGAGGGAGACATAACAAGGGTGTGGGCTTGCAGTGGGTTAAACAGAGAGAGAATGAACCTTTGGAAGGTGCCTATGTAAGAAGTACAGAGTATTTTTCGTACGACTTGGTTAGAATGTAAATACTACAAAAGTGCCCCTTAAGTATACAGTCATCTCAAATGAATGCCAAATAATTTTTAATCTAGCAAACACTAGATTAAAAAATATTGAAAATATTGAAAATTGAAAATAAAAAAAAAAAACAAACAAAAAAACATGGGGTTGTCATAGTTATACTACAATGGCTTGTTTGCCAAATAGAATGTCTGTAAGATGGAGAGTTGAAGTAGTCCTATTACATGTATAACATGATGAATTTAAAAATTATGAGGTAAATTACACTATACCATGTAAAACGATACCACAATCTGTGTTTCAAGTGCTTGATGGCTTAATTTTTACAAATCGCATTTTTACAATGATAGAAGTATTTATACAATACCTAAGCCTTTTAAAAACAAAGTGGTTTTCTCAGTTTATTCGTAATTAACTCGTCAGATCACTTTGTGTTTACCAATACATGTTGGTATTATATACTAGAATTTTACCACGGTTTTATTGTTCTTTAAAACAAAAACAACACAATTGGTTAGTAATTTGTAATTACTGTGCTATACTTTGCAAAAAGAACTATATTAACAACGACGCTATTGACTTGGTGATAAATAACCTTAAAGGATTTTTACCTCGCTCATTATCTTCTACGTATAAACAGTTAATAATGAAGGACACCCCCTAGTAAAGTCCAATTTATTTTTAGTCTAGCTAAACACTAGACTAAAAAATATTGGTTACAACTCTTTTGCAGGAAGTCGTAACTGTTGTTTTTTAATATAGTTAGCATCTAAGCATGTAACAATACCTGTAAACTCTAAGTCACTAATGTCATCATCATCCAAAGCTTTACTAACTGCATCTTCAATCTTAGATTTAGAGGTTCTAATTAGGTGTACGGTATCTTTATGTTTTTTACATTTTTTATTAATACGTTTAGATAATACCGTTAACCCCATCATTCCTAACGAATTAATGACCGCTATTGAACTTAAAGGAATGCAAGCAATGGCTTCGATTCCTGTTGCAACAGTTCTGAGTGTACTGGTTGTACAAATAACGTTTAGAACAGAACAAGTTCCTACTGCAATGGAAAGCACCTTGTCTAGCCTATTATATGTTTTTAGAATTTTGGTGTATTTAAGCATCTCTACCTCTAGAAGGTGTTCAACGGATAGAATTTTGTCTTCCAGATACGTTTGCTTGTTAAAGTCTACGTCATGCGTTTATTTAAATTTATAACAACCAACCTAGAAGAGGAACTTGACTTAAAGGACTATTGGGACTAAAAAGCAAACCTCTACCCTGTTTAAAATTTGTATTATAAAATTTACCTCCATGTTTTAAATACAACCCATCTCCATATGTGTTAGGGAGTGTACCTGGGTGAGATATAGACCTTGACCTTGTTTTTTTACAAATTCAAACATTACCTCCACGTTTAAGGTAGAGAGCAGAACCAACGGCTTTACTCATTGCAGCATTACACACGGTGTAGAATGGACTTATCGGGTTTTTTTCGGCGTTTCCGCACTAATCGGGTTTGGCAACGGACTTATCGCGTTTTCAGATGACAACATTTGGCGTAAATGGTTATTTCTTTCAACTTGTATTAAAGCAGAATTGATATTTCCAAATAAGCTTGATGTCACGGAATGGGGAAATTATTTATTTTGCTGGCTAGCTAATCATATATTCATGGGAAGGTACGATTTATTTCAAATTGTTTCCACCAACGTGGTACCCGAACTTGAAAACAAACATTTTTCATGGAAAGATGTCTAATTGAAGCGTGTTTTAAGCATGCTGTTTTCTTTTCCAAGTAAAGTTTTGGTTATTATTCATTAAATGTAGACATTTTCCCTTTCGGAACTGTTTCATGCACTATTAAGGTCTTAAATGATGGTTAATTTGAAAAGTTAGTGGCACCGGACTTTTTGTGTTATTAGCACCGGACTTTTTGTGCGCAAATGAATATGGAGACTCCTATCTTCTCAGTCAGTCTATGTGTTTACTCCGCCTGGGCCAAGGTTAATCACCTCTTACTTTAAACATTAATCACACATCACGCAATGATATATTTTATTAATCCACAAACAAATGTGTGGGATTCTATCAGTATCTCGTCCTCATAGCAGGAATTTAAGGTTTCTAGTCCATATAATTATGACGTCTGGAAAGGCAATTCTAAATTTCTGCCTTGACACCCTTCTGCGACGATGTAAGGCGTCAAAGAAAGAAAAAAATATAATAAATAGCCTTTCAAGACGTCATAATTATGGTACGGCCTTCAATAATAAGCATAGTCAGCTATAAAAGGCCCCGAAATGACAATGTAAAACAATTCAAACGAGAAAACTAACGGCCTTATTTATATAAAAAAATGAACGAAAATCAAATATGTAACACATAAACAAACGACAACCACTGAATTACAGGCTCCTGACTTGGGGCAGGCACATACATACATAATGTAGCGGGGTTAAACATCATGGTTAGCGGGATCCCAACCCTCCCCCTAACCTGGGACAGTGGTAGAACAGTCCAACATAAGAACGAACTATAAAAATCAGTTGAAAAGGCTTAACTCATCAGATGGACAAAATACAAGTGGACGTGGCCGGGTGCTTGTACATCCCAACAACAAAAGACACTAGGAACAGATCTGCGAGTACTCGCAGTTAACTGACAACTAGTTCAAAGCCACTAACAACTAATAAAACAATCATGCATCTAAGACTAAATGGGTTCATAATTTAGGTTGTCACAGTTATTCACCGGCTCCATCAACAATTATTTTTCATGACTGAAACATAAAGCTTCACTCATACATGCATCATTATGAATACGTCGAAAGAAGACTTGTTATGAATATATATATTTAGATATACATGTATATAAATCATGTAACGTAAAATAGGCTAAAATTGAATTGAATGTTGCTGATTGTTTTTTAACATCCTTGCCCTTGGCCTTGCATTTAAACGAGAGACATTAATATTAACCTGTCTTTTCTATTACGCCGGAATGAATGTGTCTTTTCGAAACATCCATCAATAGACCTGCACATGTTAATCTGGGAAAGAGCAGAAATAAAAGCCTTATTCCTTGACCATTTGTGTTTTGTTTGGCATTGCATATGATACATGTATTACCCCATACCGGTGTACTTTTACTCAATGTCCCTTTATTTTCTATCATAATGTAAAAATCAAGATTGAAAAAAACACTTGTCCGTGATAAGTTCCAGACTTGTATATTCTAGCACAAGATGTCAAATGGGTTTTTAAAATCGTTTATTTTTCATTTCCCAAACAAACAAAAAATACGAAAGCATCACTTTTTACCCTGTTAAAACAATAAAAACACAAAAAGTCCTTTGCTCAATAAACCCCAACAGTTCGGTGCCAAAAAAACACGTCATTTAGGAAACCCAATTAGTCCGCTGCCAAGCAATTTTGAAAAAGCTTTAATATATGATATTTTTTGTTTTGAATGCACACAAGTGGTTCTAATATGTATTTTGCATGAAATAAAGGAGCACAAAAAGTCCACATTCTAATATATTGTGTATTTGAACGGAAACCACACCATTAGTAGCTGTGTTCGGCCGGTTGTCCTATTTAGTGTGGAGCTCTTTGAAAATGCCAGAGTGGTACCGAAGCAAAATGAAAAATTTTGCAAACTTAGATCATCGGTGCCTTCCGTGATCGTATAAACATAAACACTTACGACTTCTTTTCGTCTATTTGACTCATTTTGTGTCACACTGTCTTGAAACAAAACGCGATAAGTCCGTTGCCGAACACGATTAGTCCGGAAACGACGACAAAAACCCGATAAGTCCCTTACCATTCTACACCGTGCTACATAAACCACTCAAAGCACCTACACCTAAAGCGGGTAGTATTATTTTAGCTAACATGGGAAGAGGTCTCATAGCCAAACCAACCAACATGGGTAAGAACCCACCTTACTTTTGCATGTTTTGTTTAAGTTGTTTTACACCTAATTTCAAGCCCACCTTTTCCACTTTTTAACAGCTTGTCGATCTTTTGTATTTGTCGCTGAGTGAGCAACATCTTATTGTTCCCCGTTAAATTAGCATGCAATAAACGAATAGTAGCAGGACAACCATTCTTGACTGCTTTTTGTAATTTATGGGCTTGACCTTGTGTCAAATTTAAACCATACGTATGATATTTCATTTATTTATATCTAACTGAGTTGTTGAAACATGTCTAACACTAACGATTTACTCCTAACAAACATGTAATCATGCGTATTGTCTTCAATGAAGGCTTAACAACATTCAAACGAACAAAACGATTGAGAAAGCACCAAATACTTTTGATTTTTTTTTGAGTCAACGTCAGAGTTTAATTTACACACACATCAATATCACCTCTTGTTGTGTTCCATATTAAGTCATTAGTTTTTTTTAGCTTTAAGGTGTTTTTACATCTCACGAAGATGAAAACGTATGCTTAAATGTTCACCTCTCAGATCGATGGGATTTTCATCTGGATCCGTCAGAGTAGTACTCATGCGATTGACGGTTTTCAGTGTGACTGGTAAATAGACCAAGTTTTTAGGAGTTTGAATGATTTTCATACCGGGGGATACATTTGGGAAGAAACTTGATGGTTGGTTGTTGTGATTCATTGACAAAGCTACCACTGATGATATCATTATTGACGAGAATGATGTTGATGCTGATGATGTTGACAATGGTCTCAACCTCTGTGTAACCGTTTGTAGCTCGATTGTGTGTGTAAATTGCTTTGTTAAAGCCCAGCACTGTATTGATGTTATTGTCAACATTAAAATCTACTTGATAGTTTCTAACTAAAGTAAGTGTTGCCCTCAGTGTACTGTGATTAGCACCGATGTGGATTTTGTGAAGGTGTTTGTTGAGTTGTATAAAATCCTTTGTAACACGTTGTTGACGTTTTCGATAGAGTAAGAGCCAGTGTTTAACGCAATGGTTAACCAGGTGGCACCATTATCATTAGAATAACAAAAGATATTGTTCCCCGCATGAATATTTGGGAAAGAGTAGTAAATCTCCAGGTTGACCAGAGCCATTTCATAACTCTTTCCATTTTTTAAGTGAATGGGGGGATTGAACCTGGTATCGATTTTGCTCTTATTAGCCGACACAATGAAGAGAACCCCTCCTTAGGTGCTGTATTTTCAACGATGCGTTATAACACGTTATTATCCATTTATTTATAGTTTAGAACACAACGTTCATTTTTTGTCCATCAGACTCGAACTAAAGGATTCTATCTGGTGCCACCAGTGCAAACGCTTCGGTGTTTGCTGGAACATTGTATCCGAATGCTGCCCTGATTTAAATGTCAACCACAGACTCTCTCAACTGTTCAGACTGGTGACTCACATCGATGACGAACAAAGGGTATAGGTCTATCAGGTCAAAAGGGTTGATGTTACTATTGCTTACGTGATGATCCATTTTGAAAAACTTTTTACGAAAATCGGCGGCTTCATTGTACATCCTAGATACTTGATAATGGGTGAAGAGGGTAAAGTCTACGGCTGAATTACGTTGAGCATTCAGGTTTACATGGATAAATCACCTGGTTCATAATCCGTGTGTTGTTTCATCATCATGAGTTCCCATAAACCATGGTTCCTTTATACCTTACTCCATCTACAAAGAGATCATTTCCATCAATCTTTACCTCTGAATTCCTGATGAAGAATTTATGTGTTCAGAACGCAAACCAAAGGTTTTGTCAGCGTTATGAGTAGTCATAAGGTGTAAATAATGTTCGGCTAATAAGTTTTGTAGGTGGTTTGATAGGTAATGGATCGCCAAACTCGGGAGGTGGAGGAGGCAATGCAGGTAGTGGTAGGATCGCTGGGAGATCTTCAATCGTCTTGGTGATTTTAGAAAGCCGTTTTCTCTTGTGCTGCTACGACGGGTTTAACAAACTTGTTAAGAGCTTCATTTGTTTGGGATCGATGATGCTGATAAACGTCATTTATTTATAGCGATGAACGTTGAAGCGATGAACGTTGAAACGATGAACGATGAGCGTTGAAGCGATGAACGTTGAACAATGAACGATGAACGATGAACGTTGAACGATGAGCGTTGAAGCGTTGAGCCCTAAGTGTTCAACGTTGAGCGTTGAAGCGTTGTACCTTATCGCGATGCATCAAGAGCACTTCATCGTTACCAACCATGTCTGATGGATAAGTTGATGGAACAATAGGGTAAATGTCCATCTTCTTATAATCCAAGTGGTAAAGGAAAGGGTCTTGATTTGGATGACATGGATTCACACACTGATGTCCTCGATTGCACTGCATTGGGGTTGTTCAGGCTTTGGGGCCCCGTTGTTCACATGTGTGAGGTAAAGGTCTTGGTTTGGTTGACACGGATGAGTGCATTAATATCGTCTGATCGTCTTTGAAGTGCATTGTGGTTGTTGAGGAGGTTTTGACTTGTGATGGGTCTTACCTAGATTCCAGTTATCGAAATCATCACCATTACTAAATCGATTGTTGATTTGTTCAATACCACATGCTAAACAGTGTTTTACTCTGTCGTCTTACAGTACAAAGTTATAGTCGCACTCATCATTATCACTACTACTACTACTACTAAACTGCTCAAGGTAAGGTTCAAGGTAAGGGTCCATGTTAGTTGAGGACATTGAAGTCTTTTAATTTAGATCTGTATTTACCATTTTCCTGAGGGCTAGTTAAATCGATGGTTACAAATCCGTAATGCTCATTCCAACAATGATTGCAGAATTTTATAAATTTTTGAAAGGTCATATCTAATGATCACGATGAATATGTTGAAGATTTTTAGCGTCTTTTGGAAATAAGCAAATGAAGTTACTATTTTCACGAATCGTTTGAAGTTTAAAGTAATTTTGACATAGATAGAAACAATCCACATTGTTATGTCGACCTCTAACGTAGTAATCTTTACACTTGTGTTGTTTACTTAACATCAAATCATCAAACACCATCAAGCTCGTACGATGGGAATCCGGTTGACGAGGGTCTGGCACCTCATTTCCTTGTTCATAAAAGAAGGCCTTAATACCACTATGATGTTGAGGTGGGGTCATTCTTGTACAACATCGATTAAAGAGTGAGGTCATTTTCATTTAACGGATAACAAAGATCTTATATCTCTTTTTTGGTGTATCCCTTTTCCAATGCATGTTGCAACAGTTCATAGATGGGTTGATGAAGTGATTTTCCAAACAGATGCAAACAATTGTAATCTAACCAGTCATCTTTAAGAAAAAATTTGTTGAGTAATGTTGTCTTACCACAGTTGACTTGCCGATAATCAACCCTCGAATCGAACATGGACACTCTATTGTTTGAAATGTAAGAGGACTACAGAAACGAAGTCTCTTTGAAGAGACAACTAGCAACGGACGACGACGAAAAGGTGGAATCTGCGCCGTGTGTGGATCAACGAAATCCCAGTTTTGAGGTCTACAGGTAAGGGTGGTATGAACAAACACACTAACCATCTACCCATAGAAATGCATCTTCCCGGATATCAGTTTACGCGACCTGGAACAAAGTTACATCAACGACTCAATGCAGATAAAACACCTAAATCTTGGTCCAAACCTATCAATCGAGTCGATGAAGCTTCATATCGTCATAATCTTTGTTATGCTTGACATAAAAATACACCAACACGTAAATTTGTGTGTGATAAAAATATGGTAAGTTAATTAGACTCCATCAACAATCCAACCATGAGAGAGAAAATGGATCGTGGTATCGTTATAGCTTTCATCGGTACTAAAAGACGATTTGGTTTGGGACATGAAAAAAAAGTTCTTTGGACAGATCAATTAGCAGACGAATTACATAAACCCTTTCGACGTAAATTCGAGAAAAGACGTGTGATCGCTGGAGGTGTGGATGAGATTTGGACTGCCAATCTCGTCGATATGAGTTCATTTTCTAGCGATAACAAAGGATTTAAATTTATTCTAAGCATCATCCATGTGTTTTCGGATTGCTCATACCTCCCAAAAACAAGAAAGGTATGACGGTCAAAGATGCTTTCCAAGCGGTCTTCACATCATCATCACGACTTCCTCAAAAGTTATGGACCGATAAAGGTACTTAATTTTACAACAAAGAAGTTAAGGAGTAATACTTTGCATAAGTAACAAACGTTTTTCCAATGCATCGATTTTTTGTTGTAGGATAACTTTAAACTCATTTACTTTTCCATCGAATTCTTGTTGCAGTCTGGTTTTAATAATTATCAAAGGTACCAGGCTTATAATGTGATACGCCAGACGCGCGTTTCGTTTACATAAGACTCATCAGGGACGCTCAGATTAAAATATTTAGAAAGCCAAACACGTATAAAGTTGAAGAGCATTAAGGACCCAAAATTCCAAAAAAGTTGTGCCAAATACGGCTGAGGTGATCTATGCCTGGGATAAGAGAATCCTTAGTATTTCGAATAATTCATACTTTTGCAAACAGCAAATTTATAAAAATGACCACATGATTGATATTCATGTCAACACCGAAGTGCTGACTACTGGGCTGGTGATACCCTCGGGGACGAAACGTCCACTTGCAGTGGCATCGACCCAGTGGGGTAAATAGTTATCAAAGGTACCAGGCTTATAATTTGATACGTCAGACGCGCGTTTCGTCTACATAAGACTCATCAGTGATGCTCAGATCAAAATAGTTAAGAAGCTAAACACGTATAAAGTTGAATAGCATTGAGGACCCAAAATTCCAAAAAGTTGTGCCAAATACGGCTAAGGTGATTTATGCCTGGAATTAGAAAATCTTTAGTATTTCGAATAATTCATACTTTTGTAAACAATAAATTTATAAAAATGACCTTATAATTGATATTCATGTCAACACCGAAGTGCTGACTACTGGGCTGGTGATACCCTCGGGGACAAAACGTCCACCAGCAGTGGCATCGACACAGTGGTGTAAATAGTACCAGGCTTATAATAAACGTATCCACTTTCTTCTTAAGTATTTTGATGGTTGCATCATATTCTTTTTCCATTTGTTTGATATCCGTTTTTATTTGATCACACTCGGGTTGTAATACTTTGGTTTTACTCATACCATCTTTCACCTGCTGCATATCCCATTGTTTCGTTGCAGTATCAGTTCCGTGACTCGGAGCTTATAAGTTAGTGATACGATTATCGTTCATGTTCAGATCTTCGAGCAAACTATTCCTATTGATGTCTTCATGTCAATACATTCCAAATTTGTCTGTCATTTTATCTTTAACATGGCAAAGATTGGCATCATGGTGGTAAAGGCTTAAACAACTGAGCTATGTCTTTACCAGATACCGACAAAAACGTGTTAAGCCATTCAAAGGAAAATAATGTCAACATTGAAAGTGAAACAAAGTTGAACCATTTCGTTGACTGATTTGATCCACAAAAAATCATTCTGAATTTTTCGTTTCCGTTCTGTAGTTTCAGTTTTGCCTCAACCAAATGTTAAAAATCTTATACACAATGCTTAATACAACAAAACACAGACCAATTTGAATTTTGGTGACGTCACTTTTGCCGTTCTAGTATTATGCCCCTTTTAAATGGAAAAATTGCTGAACTTTTCGTTTCCGTTCTCTAACTTCAGTTTGCCTCATCCAAATGTTATGAAACTTATACACAATGCTTATTACCACAAAACTCATATCAAGTACAAATTTGGGTGGCATCACTTTAACCGTTCTTGAGTTATGTCACTTTATAACGTTATATGCAAGCGGGGGCATCATTGATGTCCATGACACATTCCCAATTTATTTTAACCTATAATATGAAATCAAACATACCTAGAAAACTCCAATTGCACGAGGTTACAATCTATTTATATTTATGTTTGTTTATATCGGGTTATTTGACTAGGCAGTTTTCTGAGGTCATCTCGATGGTTAATTAGATGGCGTTTAGACTTAAATTAATACTAAATGCTGATATATAATATTATCTAGACCATGCATTGCTAATTGCCGAACATGAATGAACATGAATTTGACAGTTTATGCCCCTTTAAGGGGGGATTGGAGCATTTTATTAACATTTAAACCAAACTTTTTCATCCAGAAGCCAAATAAAAAAATCACAAATTTACCAAACAATGCTACTCATGCTACTAGCAATATGATGCTAGGTAGTTTTGCAACTTTTTTTCACAACATCTGTACTGCGTACTGATGAGTCCTGAGTGTAAATGGTCATTCACTTATACATTATGTTTATTCATGTGAATAAAAGGACAAAATTCCCAATGCCTAATCGATTTCTAAAATTATCTTTCAACTTTCATTGTTCAACATTTATCATGTATTCGTTAATTTCTGAATTTGTGTAAACGTTAATTACAGCACTGTTCACTGTTATACCACAACAAAACAGCATCTTTTATATTATAATATATTATAATTACTGTACCGGTATCGCTTATACATGTTATATTTTTATCCATATAACAAAAATCTTGAAACAAGATACATTTTTCTATACCCTTTTCATTTCAAATACTTAAAAAATATAGTTGATTAGTTCATATTTCTTCAAGCCAAAACTATTTGTCATAATTTATTTCCAGAAATTAAGAATCATAAACAAATTCATTGAATTTACCAAGTTATTATACCCTACACAACAAAGTAAATAAGTTTTTGACCTGTCGCTCTGTCTGTCCATCAGGTCTGTTCTTTTCATTGTAACTCCTCTGAATCCATACAATAGAATTTCAGGAAACTTTGTAGATAATTAGAACATATTATTTAGATGTTCAAATCCACAAGAAGTTTTCTCTAGAAATTATCAAGAAAGTTTTTTTCTCACTGAAAATGTTATGAATCAAATCTCGATGAGAAAGCCCTTTGAATTTAATATAACATAACTAGAAAGAATAATTCCAAATGTATCTAATATAAAGGCTTCATATCTAAGTTTAGACGAACAAGACCACGTGTGATTAATTCAAAAGAAGATTATTTTCATATTACGAGCACTTAATTGTTAAAGGGAAAAACAATTATGTAGGTGGAAAGGAACATTACAATACTATCTATGCTGAAAGAATACATGTGTATGCTTACATGTGAAGTAATATTGTTATGATATTGTAACTATCATATTTATTTCATTGGCCTATTTTGTTTTGTGTGGCCTATTATATACATTGTTTAAAAAATAATACACATTGTGTTACAACTATGCAGTATATAATTCACTGGGACAATCATTGATACTCATGGAATATTTGAACTTTCTATTTCACTTACATAACGTTTCCAGAATGACCATAACAAAAGATTTGTAATTAAAACATCTAGAGTTATCTGGAACTTTCCTTTACGAGTATTTAAATGCAGACCCTAAAGTTAAACATAGACATAGATAGACTTAGACATCGATGACATAAACATTCTCAGCAGTTGGATTGACACTTTTATTTACTAACAACATCATACTAAATTGTGACCTATTGGACGTAATATTCTGTGGATTCCCGTGAAGATTTCCGGATAAAGAAAAAATAAAAGATTGGACATATATTTTGACAGTTAAGTTGACATTTCTTTTTTGTAATATTTCTTGTAAACTTGTGTATAATAAATCTTGTTAAATTTTATTATTGATTTGTGTCTTTTGTTGGCTACAATTAAAAGGGGATTTCTGGCGTAACAGAAATTTCAATTTTTATTTTCTCCATCTCTAACCTTTCCCTCATTTCAAACTCTGCCTGTTTTAATTTAAAGTCATCTTCTTTTTCCTTCTTTCTTTTCTTTCATCTTCTCTATCTCTAACCGTTCCTTCATTTGAAGTTCTGCCTGTCTTTCTTCTTTTTCCAATTTGTTTTCTCATAGATACTCTAAAGTCTAATTTCAGATGTTTAGCAAGCAACACTAATTCCTCTTTCTTTAAATTATCAAACCCCTCCAGGTCTGGCGTTTTCAAAAATTTACCGGCATCAAATGCCATTTTGTAGAATTTTGTTGGCTATAATTAAAAGGGGATTTTCTGGCGTAACAGAACAGTGAATGGAGTTCTCCTTGTCTGTTTGTGCCCAAACCAGATAAAACTTTTCGTTTCGTAACTGATTTCAGAAAAGTAAATTCTGTTTCAAAATCTGATTCCTATCCGATTCCAAGGATAGACGATTGCATTGATAATATTGGAAAAGCAAAATTTGTGAGCAAATTCGATTTATTAAAAGGTTACTGGCAAGTCCCATTGACACAGAGAGCTCGAGAAATATCAGCTTTTGTCACACCAGATGGCTTATTTCAATATATTGTAATGCCGTTTGGCATGAAAAGTGCTCCAGCTACATTTCAAAGAATGATCAATAATGTTATAAAAGATTTAGACTGTTGTTATGCTTATATTGATGATCTTATTGTATGTAGTGATAGCTGAGAAGAACATTTAACACATTTATATGATAGTTTTGATAGATTGTCACAATCAAATTTGACTGTTTATCTTGGTAAAAGTGAATTTTGCCAGACCACTGTTGATTATTTAGGGCATACAGTTGGCCAAGGTCAAGTGAAACCTGTTATGGCTAAAGTGGATGCAATTACCAAATTTCCTCCTCCTACAAACAAAAAACAACTTATGAGATATTTAGGCATGATTGGATTTTACAGAAAATTGTGTTCAAATTTTGCTACTGTTGTTCAACCATTGACTCATCTTTTACGGAAAGATTCTAAATTCATCTGGAGTTAAAATTGTCAAAACGCTTTTGAAAATAGCAAATCACTTTTAATTAATAATCCAGTTCTGATCACTCCGGACTTTGAAATACAATTTAAACTTGCCGTTGATGCAAGCGATGTAGGAGTTGGAGCTGTTTTATATCAAGAGACAGATGATAATGTTTAGAAACCTATATCGTATTTTTCTAAGAAATTAAATAAACATCAGAAAAATTATCTAACTATTGAAAAAGAGTGTTTTGCACTGTTGTCTGCACTTCAACATTTTGATGTATATTTAAATCCCACTGTTCATCCTATTCTTGTTTATACTGATCATAATCCTCTCACCTTCATACGTAAAATGAGAAACAAGAACCAGAGATTGACTAAATGGAGTTTATTGTTACAGGAATATTATGTTATTGTAAAACATATTAAAGGTAAAGAAAATGTAATAGCAGATGCTTTATCTAGAACTTATTAAAATACTATGTATATACTATGTATTTTTGTACATATTATTCATGAAAATTTTTGTTACACTCCAACTTTTTTTAACGGGGGAGGTGTTATAATATTGTAACTATCATATTTATTTCATTGGCCTATTTTGTTTTGTGTGGCCTATTATATACATTGTGTACAAAATAATACACATTGCGTTACAACTATGCAGTACAGAATTCACTGGAACAATCATTGATACTCATGGAATGATTAGAACTTTCTATTTCACTTACATAACGTTTCCAGAATGATCATAACAAAAGATGCGTAATTAAAACATCTAGAGTTATCCAGAACTTTCCTTTACGAGTATTTAAATGCAGACCCAAAGGTTAGACATAGACATAGATAGACTTAGACATCGATAGACATAAACATTCTCAGCAGTTGGATTGACACTTTTATTTACTAACAACATCATACTAAATTGTGACCCCGTGAAGATTTCCGGATTAAGAAAAGATAAAAGATTGGACATATATTTTGACAGTTAAGTTGACATTTCTTTTTGTGTAATATTTCTTGTAAACTTGTGTATAATAAATCTTGTTAAATTTTATTATTGATTTGTGCCTTTTGTTGGCTACAATTAAAAGGGGATTTTCTGGCGTAACAATATATATGGACCTTCATTATAATTAATTTTTTAAGTATTGTGAAAGAATGTTCATTCAATTTATCCTTTTGTATAAATTTCGGAAATTGTTTTCATATATTTTTTAGATGACAAATTAAAAGTACGAGATGTGGTATAAATAGATCACAAGCATATTGGTCAAACTTACGCGGGAGTGACTTTATAAAAGCTTACAAACATTACTTTGGTTGATAGACATTTATTTGACCCACAGATGGCTACTGGCCGGGGCACTTTTGATTTCATTTCAATGATAGAAAATTATGTCAGCTAAACATGTGATACTATATACAGATAATAATTCAAATTTCTTGTTTCTAACTGCATTTTGTCTTGTTTTAGATGTTCAAAATGTTTTAGTTTTTGATAAAGCGGCATTGTGAAATTACCTTTTGCTCACTGTTTAACTGGCACGAATTTGTATTTATTCAGAATACTTTTGATAATTGAGGAATGTATGATTTTTATGGACAAAATAATAATTAAATGAACATGGAATACCGTACGGTGACCTATAGTTATTAACTCGTATGTCATTTGGTCTCTGATGGATAGTTGCCTCATTATACAACATCTTCTTATTTTATATATAATAGAAGTGATTAAACTTTACACTAAGTCACAGTGTAAAATTCTATAGAAAAATAGCTATTTTTAGAAATGTTTGGAATATTTACAATTACTTGAATGGAATGATTATATTTCAGTTTTTATTACAATATTCACTTATTATATTCATTAAAATGAAGTACTTTTACAATGTAATTCATATTTTGCAGGTGTATCAAGACGAACATGTACCAAACTATTTTCTTAAGCACATTCCATTGTTGTCCGATCTCATGTACATGCGGGAACAGGAAAAATGATTGCATGAATCCTAATTTAGTGACATTCACGTCTATTATTCGACATGCAACAAGAATTTTGTTAGTATATCAATTGATAATTGGTCCTTTCACTAAAATAGAAAAAATACGATATGTATTTCAGAACTCGTGAAAATCGTTATTTCGATGTCAAGACCATTCTTCAGGAATTTTGTTGAATCTAATATTTGTGTTCATCAAAGCTATTGCAACTAATCAGAATACCCGTCTAATTATAACTTGGCCTGAGGGACTTATAACTGCACTCTATTTAAGTATTAGTTAAGTTTTATACACTTTAAGGTCAATATTTCCGGTTTACATGTTAAAACAATCTTAAATACACCGGAGGACTGGTTAACTATGCGTACTGTATCCAAGGATCACAAACTGACTAAAAGCAGTACGTAGTAAATGTTTATGAAAAAATAATAGTTATTACACAACATGTTTTCTTTTCAAATGAAACATGAAAACGTTAACATATACTATTCACTGATAAAATGTACTAGATGTGCACGATTACGAGACAACTGAAGAAGTTAAATGCTTAAAACATAATGCATACTATACATGATATATTATTATAGCTTAAATACAAGAGATAAACAATAAAAGAAGCAAAAAATTGCATTTTGACACTTTCTACGTGACATTTGGGTAGTGAAAACAACCAGTTTCACTTGTAAATCAAATACATATCAGTAAATATCGATTATACACGTTTAAAAGATTTAAGAAACCGAAAATGTTTCTCAATTGAAGTTATGACAATATCCTTTTTATCATAATTATAAACACTCTCTAGTACCGATGAGCTTCTTCGAAAGAGAACTATATTGGTAATGCTGTTCTTTGTTTGTCCTTTTATTTATATGCATGTAAATGATACTGTGAAATTCAAAAGACTGATTTATCCAAATACTTGTTTTAATCAACATCAAAAAAAAAATGTTGTTTTCTTACCAAATTGAACAATTAGCAATCAAAGACCAAAGACAAGCTACAGATAATTAATCGACTTAGCAATTACCGACACTGACATCGTATAGTAAGATTTATAAGGATTTGCGACTACTCCAATTTCTTTGTATGTTCTTCTTGTTAGTATAATCATCATCGACATTGAATGAAAAGGGTTCGGATCTCAAACAGTCTTGTTATACCGGCGACACATTCAGTTTAAATTCTCCCTCGCCTGCTCGTCCGAATTTAAAGCTTTTCTTTATTAAATTCCTTCATATAAATAAGACAAAACTCTAATATAGGTTTGGTTGCTCGCATTAACTTGTTGTTTTCTCTTGCAAACAATGTTTAATAACATAATAATCTAATATAATTTGATAACAATCTTCAAATTGACATTTGCATACAACAAAATTATCCAACACATCATTACATGTAAATGAATTTAAACTTTATATGATCCATATTCATAAATATGACAATAAACGGTAAACTGTACTCGTAGTTACTGTAAGCACCTTCGATGAACTGACAGCTCAACAATTTCTTTATATAATATAACGGAACCCCACCCTTTAAACCGCCAAAGAATTGCACGTGCATATATAGCCAATATATCTAAATCCAAAATAGCAATAACCCGTTTTACAACTTCTCTAACCAGTTTGAATATATACAACTATATTTAACACAGGGGAAATCCCTAGATTACTATTGTAAGAGAAGGTTATTGTTTAACCCAAACGGTACCACCTGAATACCCCCCTTTTTCTTTTTTTTCTTTCTGCAAAGTCGTGTCGCTCTTCTTTTTTTTCCATTTATTTGCGTATTGATGTAACATAATTTTTTCCTCGATTTCCCTTTGCAAATAACGCTTTCTTTTTTCTTTCAAACAAAAGCATTGTAGGTGTCTGATTGACTGATTGTTGGTTGCTTAACCCCCTGCGGCAAATATTTCAGGACAATCTTTGTTTCTGTGCTGAATGTATAATTATTGCATTCAATCAATTTTACCTCTGAGATCTAAACTAAAGTGAAGTGTCTGAAACTGTTTGGAAATTACATTGAAAAGAAACAAAATGAATTCGTATTTTGATGTTATATATAGTAAAAATACTTTTATTTATCCCCTCTCCCCGTCTTTTCAATCAATTCAATGCAGGAAAGGGTTTTATGTTAAAACTTATATAACACAATCACAAACTGTCTAAAACTTATTTAACAAACATATGATTAAATCTAGCACCTACGCTTATTTAATTTCAAGAGAGTTCATCAGTTAAAAAACGATCACTACGAACAAAGTGCGAATCGGACACATGATTGATTTGTTTAACAGATATCCTACGGTAACGTGTTCCTTTATTCTGCTTCCCATATTCAATATTCATCGTCGTTGATAAGCGAAGTTTTGCATTTATTCCCATACAGGCAATTATATCAGATTTAAAAAAAACAAACTTGTAAACCAACGCCGACACCTGAAAATTATAAAAACTATTGTAGTCCCCTAGTTCATGAAGCAAGTTCTCGATTTGCACTTTGTACACAGGGTGAGGTTTAGGTTATTAATCAGATTCCTGATTAGCTATTTTGTCCAAGGAACAATATGTGGCTTGCACATCAACACTTGGTAAAACATTTACTTCAGATGAACGATTTTGATGATGCAATTATTTAACTTGTGGTCCTTGTAATGCTGCATGATCTATCAAGCTTTAGAAGCATTATTTTATTTTTTCATTTATTTGTAGCTGAAAATTGATGTTAGGATGAATGAGAGTAACACTGAGGTCGATTTTTTATATCCAAAGACGGAAGAGGATAAATCTTTTGCAAAAAGAAATACCTAAAAGCAACAAAAACAAAACAACGAGCATTTTCAACCAAATTGGTGCTAAAGGAGACAACCCAAAACATGAGAAAAATGGCTGTGAAATAAGTATTGGCAGCGTTAAAATCAAGTTGAAAGTTTTTTTCCTCAAGAAACCGACTTGATTAGTGACAAAATTATTGTATTGGAAGGTGACTTAAATAAAATGTTGTCATTTGTTCTTTCATTGTATTTTTTTCACATGAAGAAAAGAAATGTAGGAATTCATTGATTTTTTTCAGTTCTTGAACTATCATTTACCTGTAAGAATTAATTATGCTACCTTCTCCTGTCCAATATTTTTAAGAAAGAGGAGGGTTATTCTTAAAAATATTGGACAGTTAAAGGTAACATAATGGTTTCTTACAGGTAAATGATAGTACAATCACTGAAATAAAGAACGGGTACAACAATAGAATGACGTCACAACAATGTTTTAATATTAACTTTAACATTACCCAACATTTAAATATCACCGTACAGTAATTACAGGGGAATATAATTATCATAATATATTGTAACCACAACAGGTATAAAGTTCTACGTTTTGAACTGTGAGGATCTAAACGTGGATGAACCTTCATTACTATCCATGGAAGGGAATATCCGCCATAATTATACTTTTGTTAATTTGTAAAATGTAATTTCTTAATTTTTCCACCCGTAACATGAATTTCTACATTTCTTGATTTGTGAATGGTAACTTCTTAATGTGTTAATTCAATTTCTTATATTGTTAACGTATTTTATTCGTTCGTTAATAGCATTTCTACATTTCTTAATTTGTGAAATGATATTTCTTTACTTGTTCAATAAAATTTCTTCATTCTAAATTGTAACTATGAAATGTTTATTTCTTTAAATTGTAAAATTAATTTTTTAGGTTTGTATAGGACGTATATTTGTTGTTCAATCGAAATAAATTTCGTTGAATCAAAACGGCAGTTTGGAATGATAAATAAAATTGAGAATGAAAATGGGAAATATGTCAAAGAGACAACAATCCGACCAAAGAGCAAAACCAGTCAAATGCCACCAATGGGTCTTAAACACAGCGAGAAAAAGTACATATTGTGTTTAGCCATCGTACAAAATTTCAAAAGGAATCCAACAGCCGGTCTAAAAATATATATAATGATTCACTCGACGACCGCAACATGTGGAGCAGGCCTTGCGTACCCTTGTGTGCCTATTATAACACCCTATTTTGGTGGGGTTTGCATTGCTCTGAAATTTAGTTTTCTATGTTCTGTTTTTTTTTTTTTAACTTGTTCGCCTTTTTGTCATTGGTTTGTTCTTTGTCGTGTTGCTGAGAGATTTTCTGCGACAAATGTGTTTGAATGTCACCTAGGCATCGTTCGACTTTTATTCACAAGTTCTTCACTAGGGATGGGGTTTGATTACTTTAGTTTATCTTTTGGTCGACAATAAATCTTAATCCACATGTTTTAGGACACGTTTTGATTACACGTGCATGACAGATGATAAAATATTCAAATTCGATATTACAGAAGCTTCCAAGTATCAGTTTTAATTTCACATGTTAATGATATTGGACTCTGCTCTTCCTACGGCCGAAATGATAACAACATTTTCTATGTGCCTGCCCCAAGCATATAACGTTGATTTTATTTTCAATTGGTTAAGGTGGCTCACCCCAATAAGGACCCCCGGTAGAATTTTTTTATTTTCACATATTTTGTAGATCTTTTTATGCTGAATCCAAAAATGCAAAGAAAAAAGGGGGTCACCAGGCTCGTTTTCCCTCAAATGGAAGCGAAATGTGCGATTTTGACCCTATTTCCAAACATTTCCACCCTTTCAACAATAAAGGCTACATCAAATTCAAATTATTTTAGAACCATGTCAATATGATTATTATGTGAAAAAACATTAAAATTTGAAATGTAAACGTTTTTCTTGGTTGTTTTAGACCTAAAAGTCCTTTTATTTACAGATTTATGTCTAAATTTTCCATTTTCTAATTTCAGTTTAAGGCTAAAAATATTGGTAAAATCAATTTTTCGTAAAATTTCCCCGGTAGATTTTTTTTTTAAAAACGGATATGTCAAAGCTATGAACTTTTCGAGCATTTTAAGGTAAAATAAAATGGGGGTCACCAGGCTTTAAAAAAAGTCACGGACTTTTGTTTAACCTCTCTACCCCATGAGGTCTGATTTCAATGCACTCCAATAATTACTTTGTTGTGAATTCTTTATTGATGGCTTTATTAAAATAATGTTTGCAATTATATCAATGGACGATAGCTGAATATAAATGTGATTAACATTTAACTGTTTGTTATAAAAAAGCGAAATTTTGATTATTTTGGGGCAATACGGTAATTTTGTCTGGCGCAAGTTGTTTCCTTCTAAATTGGCGCCATAATCGGACAACAGAAATTTCAGGGTCGCCATTGTGGATCAGCATACACCACTGATGAATACGACCATGTAGATGAATAACAGATAAAGTGGCGAATAGACAACGATGCAGGTAGAGTCATTACATAAGAAAACATAGATTTTAATATTGTAGGCTAGGCAGCCAAATGTTATCAGTATCACGAAAAATACAAAGTGGGGGGTTGTCTCAAAATACTCGCTACTGTAGAAAATCTCTGCGCCTGAAACCTTGCATGGCTAAATTTCTATTCTATGTATTATCGTTATGGCTGGTATCTTATTAATGTGTTTATTTGATCCTTAACAGGCAAGTTGTGAACATGTATAGCCTGTTGGGAAAATTATCGAGGGGATGGACAGGGTAGGAATGCCCTTTACTGCCAAGCATCACAAATGTCCTTTTTGCGCTACCGGAAGGCCCAAATGAATCTTGTAAAATCTAATTTCGTAGCTACGTTAGGGTCAAATCGTGTAAAATATTTATCGTTAACTTCTAATGTGGGTACCTTTATAACTGCCCTCGGACAGTGGATATCTAAAAAGTGAAATGTGTATATTTTTAGAGATAATATCAAATCAAACATTTTGAAAATGATCTATAAAGGTATAGAATGAACGTAAAAACATTGATTAAATACATTGTATGATTCTTGAATTTCTCGAAATCCCAGCCATAAAATTCCACGGATTCGTTTTCAAGTTCAGTAAAATTTCAATTACATATGCAGTCTCGGTATATAAAATGACAAAAGCGTAACATCATGCTGTAATTTATCATGTTTTCAAAATGATTTTAAAAGATTGCAAAAACGATCTGGTGACATTTTTTCATATCATTAAACCAAAACTGTTCACAGCGATAATTTAAAACAAATTATGTTGATGAAACTATGAGAAATATCAATTTTAATCGAATAAAATGCATTTTTTTCGTCGCTTTTAATTCTAAATTTCTAGGTTCTATATTCGAATTTGAGACACAATAAATACCTCTGGTTCTTTTTATATGGTTTTGAATAGATTGTATCTCTAGAATCTATATGTTAATGATACATGTACTATTTGTTCAATATTCAGATGAAGTTCAACAAGATTTTAATGCATACCAAATTTCGTATAAATCCGAAATATCATCTAATGATGCGTACCTCGCCTTAATAAGTTGATGCATCTTACTTGTCGATAGCATTTATATCGTGAACCTGTCCATACTGTTTCAACAGCCAATTTTGTGTATTCGTTTGTGATCTCTATCGAGTTTCTGCAAGAGCTGATAGGAACTGTTTGTGTCCTGGTTGAATAGGCATTCTCTTTGATCATGCATCAACTTAAATTCAACGGTGACTTGGCATTTATCTTCATAACAGGGTTCTTTATATTTTTACGCTTACGCGACGCATTGGTGAACTGGCCATCGTGATTTTACCTAGAATTGCAACAAGAATTCTTAAATCTATGAGTGACTGACAACTGTTGATAAGGACAAGATTATGACAATACAACCGACAGGGTATAAAAAAATGTTCTACTTCGCATTCGAAGAATTGAAAAATACTCATCTTGACACATTTAGCTTTCAATCTGCATTAGGTTTTAGGGCACGATAGATGTTCTACGGTTTAAGAACTCTCAAATAATATATCATTTTTGTTTCGATTATTATTTTTATGGTCGGCTTGCAATAGGAGGCAACTGCCTACATGCCTCCACATAATTTACGGCCCTGTACATTCGCACCCCACACGTTCGCACCCTGGGTCTGTTTGCACCCTTCTTTTTTAATCGTGCTTTAGTTAGTATAGTTCTATAACATGATAAAATAAAGATATTAAGTTTATTTTATTGTTTAAAAATGAAGTGACACACACAAGATCAAAGGGCACAGGCTATTAAAAACAATTATCTGGTCTTTTCTATTTACAATCTTCATAAGATTTACTTCTACCATGTCTACCCTCAGCTTCTACCAAACTATAGTTACTTTTATTTTCACTTGAGACCAAGATAACAGACCCAATGCCCCCTTTTCCTGCCCCCTGACTCCCTCTTCCTGATCCCTCATTCCAATGTTTGTTTCCTTACCCCTGTCCACCCCCTCAAGAGTTTGATTGTTTTATTTGTTTTCTTGGGAATATAAATGGCCTAATTTGTAAATTTTTACTCCTACAGTACGAGGCAACACATTTTATTCATGGATTCGTCTTGATCATAATTTGTGTACAATTACCCCCCTTTCTCTCTTTGGTATAAAAAAAATTTCTTAAGGTCAAGTATCAGGTTTAAACATACATTGTAGGGCTTATTTAGTTTACCAAATAACACATACATTTGAGTTGAAAAGTTCATTATTGTTTTGTGCTTAGTATTTTTAAAATACAAAATTTGTGTATCCCTTATTCCAAACAGGGTACAAGTAACCTCAACATAATTTGGTTGACCCGAAAAGTCTGTATTCAACATATAAAAACAAAAAATCATTATTTATACTTGCTGTGCATGTAATTTTATTTTGTTTGCTCATTATTGATTGCCACAAATTCTTCATTTTTTAGCTCACCTGGCCCAATGAATTCTAACCAAACTTGGCCACAATCATCATAAAGGTATCTAGTTTAAAAAATGTGTCTGATGACCCTACCTGCCATTGAACATAACAGACATGGCTAGAAATAGAACATAGGGGTAAAATACATTTTCTGGCTAATATCAATGAAACTTAACATTTAGAGCAAATCTAACATGGGATAAAAATGTTCATTAGGTTACGATCTATCTGCCCCAAAATTTTTAAATGAATCAGACAACGCGCTGTTGGGTTGCTACCCCTGAGTTGGTGATTTAAGGAAATTATGCAGTTTTTGGTTATTATTTTGAATATTATTATAGATAGCGATAAACTGTAAACAGCAATAATGGTCAGCAAAGTAAGATCTACAAATAAGTCAACATGACCAAAATTGTCAATTTACTCCATAATGAGTTACATGTATTGCCCTTTAAAGTCAATATTAAACAATTTTTGAAAATTTTTGTTATCTTTTACGAAAATCTTCTCCTCTGAAACTACTGAGACCAATTTAACTTACTTGGCCATAATCATCATTAGGGTATCTAGTTTAAAAAATGTGTTTGATGACCCTGCCTGCCAACCAACATGGCTGGCATGGCTAAAAATAGAACATAGGGGTAAAATGCAGTTTTTGGCTTATATCTCTGAAACTAAAGCAAAAGTATAATGGTTGCATTATTTCATGCATCAATTGTGAACAAAAATATCAGGTGAGCTACACAGGCTCCTTGGAGCCTATAGTTTTAAAATATGAACTACATTATGCATTTAAATGTCAATCATGGTTAATTTTCTGACAGAATTACTCTCACATTTAATTTCAGACTTCAAGTATATGTAAGAGGAAGTAGTGATTTGTTGTAAAAGATCCTGGAATGTTCAACTTTACTTGGAAACTTTTGGCAAAGTATCGACATAATTTACATGAGAAGTCAGGATAATCTTGTCTTGCCATTGGGAACTATATATGTAAAGTGCTTAAACTTAAGAATAACATTAGAAGCCAAGATCAAAAATACTTGGAACTACATGTATAATCAAAGTACTGTCAGAATCCATATGAGAACCCAAGATCATCTACACTTGGTCATGTTGTTATCTATATTGTTATGATATTGTAACTATCATATTTATTTAGTTGGCCTTATTTGTTTTGTGTGGCCTATTATACATGTTTACATTGTGTACAAAATAAAACACATTGTGTTACAAATATGCAGTTTTGAAATCACTGGAACAATCATTGATACTCATGGAATGATTAGAACTTTCTATTTCACTTACATAACGTTTCCAGAATGATCATAACAAAAGATGCGTAATTTAAATTTCTAGCGTTATCTAGAAGTTTCCATTTGAGTATATATATAAGTATGCAGACCATAGATAGATAGACCTAGACATCGTTAAACATCAACATTCTCAGCAGTTTGATTGACACTTTTATTTACAAACTACATCATACTAGATTGTGATCTATTGGATATAATATTCTGTGGATTCCGAGAAGATTTCCGGATAAAGGAAAGATAAAAGATTGGACTCATATTTTGACAGTTAAGTTGACATTTATATCTGTGTAATACTTCTTGTAAACTTGTGTATACTAAATCTTGTTAAATTTTATTATTGATTTGTGTCTTTTGTTGGCTACAATTAAAAGTCGATTTTTCTGTTCATAACAGAAATTTGGGGCTCGTGTCCGGGATAACGTTAATATCTTATTAAAAATTTGTTCAGTATTTTTATTAGAAGAAGCCAACAAAATTCTACAAAATGGCATTTGATGCCGGTAAATTTCTGAAAACGCCAGACCTGGAGGGGTTTGATAATTTAAAGAAAGAGGAATTAGTGTTGCTTGCTAAACATCTGAAATTAGACTTTAGAGTATCTATGAGAAAGCAAATTATAAAAAATTTGGTAATAGACAAATTAGTTGACGCAGAAATTTTAGGTGAAGAGGCTCTTGAACTTAAGGTCGAAAATGTTGACGCTATCAAATTAAAACAGCTTGAATTAGAACATGAACTTAAATTAAAACAACTGGAAAACGAAGTTAAATTAAAGCAATTGGAAAAAGAAGATGAACTTAAATTAAAACAATTGGAAAAAGAAAAAGAAGAAAGGCAGGCAGAACTTGAAATGAAGGAAAGGTAAGAGATGGAAAAGATGAAAGAAAAAGAAAAGAAGATGAATTTAAATTAAAACAGGCAGAACTTGAAATGAGGGAAAGGTTAGAGATTGAGAAAATGAAAATTAAAATGATTAAAGATGAAAGCAACACTAAATTCCAGTCAAAATCAGAACATTTTAATTTTGATGCAGCAAAAAATATACGTTTGGTTCCCAAATTCTGTGAAAAAACAGTTGACAAATTTTTTCCACAGTTTGAGGAAATTGCTCAAAATTTGAAATGGCCGAAGCATTTTTGGACTACAATGCAGCAAAGTGTTTTTGAGGGCAAGGCCGCTGAAATTTACTCAGCACTTTCATCAGAAAATAGTTCTGATTATGACAAGGTTAAGAAAGAGGTTTTGAAAGCTTATGAACTAGTGCCAGAAGCATATAGACAGAAATTTAGGTATTATAAAAAGTTTGATTCACAAACCTATGTTGAATTTGCTAGGGAAAAAGAAGATCTATTTGATAAATGGCTTACGTCAAAGAAAATAGATAAAAATTTTGATAACTTAAGACAATTGATGTTATTAGAAGAGTTCAAACAGTGTGTTCATTTAGACTTAAAAACACATTTAGATGACAAAACTGTTGAGACATTACAAGATGCAGCTGTTATATCGGATAATTATACTCTTTCACATAAGAGAAGTTTCAAAGGTCAAAATTTTAATACTTCAAGTGGAAATTACAAGAATCAAAGCACTGAGCGTACTGATAGTAAGCTTGTTGCACAGAATAAGAGTCAGTCTAGTTATAATATGTCTAGTCCAAAATTTGATACTTTTGAGAAGAAGTCACTGACTTGTGCTTATTGTAAGAAGAATGGTCACCTGATGGCTGATTGTTTTAGACTCCAGAAGAAGAATGAAAGAGATAATAAGCCCAAAACCAGTGCTTGTACGACACCCCGTGTTACCAATACGTTGGAATGTCCTGCGAGTCAGGCTTTTAAGTCCAGTTTTTGTGATTACATGGAGGATTATAAACCTTTTATGTCTGATGGGTTTGTTTCTATTGTTGATAATACTACTCCTCAGCCTATTAAGATTTTACGGGACACTGGAGCCTCTCAGTCTTTATTGTTAGAAGGTGTGTTGCCTTTGTCCGAGGAGACTTCTGTTGGTGCCTCCGTTTTGTTACAAGGTGTGGAGTTAGGTTGTATAGACGTTCCCCTCCATCGTATTTATCTAAAGTCAGATTTGATAACTGGACCAGTTGGTGTGGGTGTTCGTCCTGATCTCCCTGTTGAGGGTGTTTCATTATTGCTAGGAAATGATCTAGCTAGGAACAAAGTGGTTGCTGAACCAATTGTTACCAGTGAACCGGTGGTGGATGTTAAATCACCTGAAGATGATGCTGAACTGTATCCAGCTTGTGTCGTTACTAGGGCGATGGCTAGAAAACAACAAAATGAGGATTTACAAGAAGACCAGTTTGATTACATGGACCTTTCTGACACCTTTCTAGCCGACATTGAAGGTCCCGGTAGCTCAGAGAAGGCCATAATAAGACCACCTAGTATTAGCAAGAATGTAATTATGCCATGGCCAGACGTAAACAGCCATTCATTAGACAGAAGGAAATTTGTCGAAAAACAAAGTAAAGACCCTGAGGTTCTTCAGCTCTGCAAGAGGGCTCAACAACAGGAAGAAGCAAACAAAGTGGCCGAATGCTATTACCATCAACACGGCATTTTAATGAGAAAGTGGAGGCCCCCTGATGCTACCCCAGAGGAGGAATGGAGAGTGGTATACCAAGTGGTGGTGCCTAAAGTCTATAGGCAAGACATTATTGGTCTTGCCCATGACACCCCCTTGGCTGGACACTTAGGCATAAGGAAGACTTGCCTAAAGATCTTACAGCATTTCTACTGGCGCAGACTTAGAAATGATGTCGCAGAATACTGCAAATCATGCCACATATGCCAGGTTGTTGGTAAGCCTAACCAGAAAATACAACCAGCACCACTTCTGCCTTTTCCAGCCTTTGAAGAACCTTTCAGCCGAGTACTCATTGATTGCATTGGGCCTTTACCGAAGACCAAGACCGGAAATGCATATTTATTGACAATCATGTGTACCTCCACTCGCTTTCCAGAGGTTATTCCGTTAAGGAATATCAAGACACCTACTATTGTCAAAGCTCTGATCAAATTTTTCACGCTAGTAGGACTTCCAAAGTCTATACAGTCCGACCAGGGTTCAAATTTCATGTCAGGTTTATTTCAGCAAGTCGTGTACCAGTTAGGGATTGCTCAGTATAGATCAAGTGCTTACCATCCAGAATCTCAAGGTGCCTTAGAACGTTTTCATCAAACATTGAAGAACATGATTAGAACTTTTTGTCTTCAATTTGATAGGGACTGGGATGATGGTGTTCACTTTTTACTTTTTGCGGTCCGAGAGGCTGTTCAAGAATCCCTAGGTTTTAGTCCCTTTGAGTTGGTATTTGGTCATACTGTAAGGGGACCTTTAAAATTGATAAAGGAAAAGTGGCTTACTGAACACACTGACTTGAATTTTCTAGACTATGTATCTAGTTTTAAAGAAAAATTGTATACTGCTTGTCATATTGCTCAGAACAATTTAGAAACTGTTCAGAATAAGATGAAAATATGGTATGATAAAGATGCCAGGGACAGATTTTTTGAGCCTGGTGATAAGGTACTTGTATTTTTGCCAGTCCCTGGACATCCATTACAAGCTAAATATTGAGGTCCTTATACCATAGAGAGTAAAATTAATGATTTGAATTATATTGTAAAAACACCAGGTCGGCGTAAACAAAATAGATTGTGTCACATTAATATGTTAAAACCATATTTTGAGCGTACTAATGAAGGTGAGAGTAAACCAGTTGCCACTTTAGCCATGGTTAAATTGGAGAACAATCATGACAAACCAGATGTACTTGAACCACCTTTTAGTTCTAAAACTATGGAAGAGACAGTTAGATTGAAAAATTCAGAAATTTTGTCAAATTTAGATTCAAAACTTGCACATCTGACTTTTGATCGAAGAGAAAAATTAAAAACTTTGGTATTTATTTTCTTTCAAAAATCTTTTTCCAGATGTGCCAAACAAAACCACTGCTGTTTGTCATGATGTCGATGTAGGTGATGCTGCTCCAATTAAGCAACATCCTTACCGGCTCAATCCACTCAAACTTGAATTTATGAGACAAGAAATTAAATATATGCTTGACAATGATATTATTGAGCCGAGTAACAGTGAATGGAGCTCTCCTTGTCTGCTTGTGCCCAAACCAGATAAAACCTTTCGTTTCGTAACTGATTTCAGAAAAGTAAATTCTGTTTCAAAATCTGATTCCTATCCGATTCCAAGGATAGACGATTGCATTGATAATATTGGAAAAGCAAAATTTGTGAGCAAATTTGATTTATTGAAAGGTTACTGGCAAGTTCCATTGACACAGAGAGCTCGTGAAATATCAGCTTTTGTAACACCAGACGGCTTATTTCAATATACTGTAATGGCGTTTGGCATGAAAAGTACTCCAGCTACATTTCAAAGAATGATCAAAAATGTTATAAAAGATTTAGACAGTTGTTATGCTTATATTGATGATCTTATTGTATGTAGTGATACCTGGGAAGAGCATTTAACACATTTATATAATACTTTTGATAGATTGTCACAATCCAATTTGACTGTTAATCTTGGTAAAAGTGAATTTTGCCAGGCCACTGTTGATTATTTAGGGCATACAGTTGGCCAAGGTCAAGTGAAAACTATTACGGTTAAAGTGGATGCAATTACTAAATGTCCTCCTCATACAAATAAAAAAAAACTTATGAGATATTTAGGCATGATTGGATTTTACAGGAAATTCTGTTCAAATTTTGCTACTGTTGTTCAACCATTGACTCATCTTTTACGGAAAGATTCTAAATTCATCTGGAGTGAAAATTGTCAAAACTCTTTTGAAAATAGCAAATCACTTTTAATTAATAGTCCAGTTCTGATCACTCCAGACTTTGAAAAACAATTTAAACTTGCCGTTGATGCAAGCGATGTAGGAGTTGGAGCTGTTTTATATCAGGAAAATGATGATAATGTTGAAAAACCTATATCATATTTTTCTAAGAAATTAGATAAACATCAGAAAAATTATTCGACTATTGAAAAAGAATGTTTTGCACTGTTGTCTGCACTTCAACATTTTGATGTATATTTAAATCCCACTGTGCATCCAATTCTTGTTTATACTGATCATAATCCTCTCACCTTCATACATAAAATGAGAAACAAGAACCAGAGATTGACTAGGTGGGGTTTATTGTTACAGGAATATGATGTTATTGTAAAACATATTAAAGGTAAAGATAATGTAATAGCAGATGCTTTATCTAGAACTTATTAAAACACTGTGTATATACTGTGTATTTTTGAAAATACTTACTATATATTACTATGTATTTTTGTACATTTTATTAATGAAAAGTTTTTGTTACACTCAAACTTTTTTTTAAGGGGGGAGGTGTTATGATATTGTAACTATCATATTTATTTAGTTGGCCTTATTTGTTTTGTGTGGCCTATTATACATGTTTACATTGTGTACAAAATAAAACACATTGTGTTACAACTATGCAGTTTAGAAATCACTGGAACAATCATTGATACTCATGGAATGATTAGAACTTTCTATTTCACTTACATAACGTTTCCAGAATGATCATAACAAAAGATGCGTAAGTTAAATTTCTAGCGTTATCTAGAAGTTTCCATTTGAGTATATATATATAAGTATGCAGACCATAGATATATAGATAGACCTAGACATCGTTAGACATCAGCATTCTCAGCAGTTGGATTGACACTGTTATTTACAAACTACATCATACTAGATTGTGATCTATTGGATATAATATTCTGTGGATTCCGAGAAGATTTCCGGATAAAGGAAAGATAAAAGATTGGACTCATGTTTTGACAGTTAAGTTGACATTTATATCTGTGTAATACTTCTTGTAAACTTGTGTATAATAAATCTTGTTAAATTTTATTATTGATTTGTGTCTTTTGTTGGCTACAATTAAAAGGCGATTTTCTGGCGTAACAATATGCAATGTGTTCAGAATCCACTTAAGAAGCCAAGATAAACTATAATTTGGAACTATATGCTAAGTGCTGTCAAAATCCATAAAAAAAATCCAAGATCAAAAGGACCTACTGAACATGTACCTACATGTCCGAATGATGAATAGATTATCGAGTCATATAAAAAAAACACTGAAGAAAAGAATATTGAATATTGATATAAAAATTATGAAAATATGGAGCTGATCAAGTAATGGTTGTACATGTACATGATGTATACATGTCAACAATTACTAGTAAAGTATATTGAAAATAACAATGTTAATAAATGTTTTATAAATTTGATCTCATAGACATTTGAGGAATAAAAATCAAAAATGTTTCAAAAGATGAATTTTAATAGTAAGAGCTGTTTTAATTTATTTTTGCTGCTTGAGTGAATTTTGCTGCAAACATGATTCATGATATGCAAACTGCAATATATGCAGTTGTCTTTAATACAGAATGTAGCTAATGAGATTTGTAGATTTTGGAAATCATAATACCAAGTGACAGTTGTGGTAAATGCACATGCCTTTCCCTCATCTTTTACCTCACCAACCCCTGACCCAAATGGTCACTTGAATTATTTTACATCATTTGGCATTTTTTGTCCATCCATATGCTTTTCATTTTCTATTTCAAAAGTTATATTTTCGGGATAAAAGGAGAAATAGAATATATAGTTTTGTTCAATGAGACAGCAACCAAACAAAACAATCAAACGAATTATATATTGTTTGGAAAAACTTGTGTCTCACTAACGGTCAACCTCATTACCTATCACAATGATCAAGATTACTGAAATGAGATAAATATGGTTTTGTAAAATTAGATATGCACTCAAATTGATAGAGATTGCAACAAAGATTTCAACCTCATTTCATGGATCAGTGATCAAGGTTAAAGTTACCTGATTAGATATAAGAAGATGTGGTATGAGTGCAAATGAAACAACTTTCCATCTAAGTCAAAATTTATAAAAGTAAACCATTATAGGTTGTTTATCAGATACTGTTAGCAATAGGTCATTTGTCAATGTCAAGTTTTTGTGTTTTTGTCTGTTTTTCTAATACTAAAAGAAGTAGATAAACTATATTTGATGTATGCAATGATTCACAAATGTAAGGAATACATGTCTGTCTGGCAGTTGTCATTGACCACATTTTCATGGTTCATTGGTCAATGGTATGTCCTCTTTTAATATGCTACATTGTGTAATCAATAAGTCAACTATATTTGATGTATGGAATGATTATTAAATCAATGTATTGAAATATTAAATAAGAAGATGTGGTATGATCGTAAATGAGACAACTCTCCACAAGAGACCAAATGACACAAAAATAAACAACTAAATGTCACCATATGGGATTATTGCCTTCAACAATGAAGTAAACCAGACACAAGTTGTTTCCTTTTTCCTTTTTCCTTTTTCGATATTCAAATTTTGAAAGTCCAAACTGATTTTTTTTTTTCACAAAAAAATTTTTTTTCCCTCAAAATTTTTTTTCACAAAATTCTTTTTTTCCTCAAAATTTGTTTTCCTCAAAAATTTTTCCTCAAAATTTGTTTTTCCTCAAAAAATTTTCTTTCCCTCATTTTTTTCCCGTTTCCTTATTCGGTTTCTATTTCCTTATTCGATTTTCATTTCCTTATTCGGTTTCTGTTTCCTTATTCGATTTTCATTTCCTTATTCAGTTTCTATTTCTTTATTCGGTTTCTATTTCCTTATTCGATTTTCATTTCCTTATTCGGTTTCTATTTCCTTATTCGATTTTCATTTCCTTATTCAGTTTCTTTTTCCTTATTCGGTTTCTATTTCCTTATTCAATTTTCATTTCCTTATTCGGTTTCTTTTTCCTTATTCGATTTTCATTTCCTTATTCGTCCAAACTGATTTTTTTTTCCACAAATTTTTTTTCCTTCAAAATTTTTTTCACAAAATTTTTTTTTCCTCAAAATTTTTTTTCCTCAAAACTTTTTTTTCCTCAAAATTTTTTTTCCTCAAAAATTGTTTTCCTCATTTTTTTCCGTTTCCTTATTCGGTTTCTATTTCCTTATTCGATTTTCATTTCCTTATTCGGTTTCTTTTTCCTTATTCGATTTTCATTTCCTCAGTCGGTTTCTTTTTCCTTATTCGGTTTCTATTTCCTTATTCGATTTTCATTTCCTTATTCGATTTTCATTTCCTTATTCGGTTTCTTTTTTTCTTATTCGACTTTCATTTCCTTTTTCAACTGTTATTTCCTTATCAATTAGCGCGTAATTAAATTTTCCATTTTCATTTCAATTTTATACGACCGCAAAAATTTTTGCGTCGTATAATGGTATCATGTCGTCGTCGTCTGCGTCGTCCGAAGACGCATTTAGTTTCCGGACATTAACTTTAGATTTAGTAAATGGATCTCTATAAATTTTTACCAGAAGGTTAAATACCACTAAAGGAAGGTTGTGATCGATTTTGAGGGTTATGGTCCCAATAGTTTAGGATTTAGGGGCCAAAAAAGGGCCCAAAATTAGCATTTTTGTAGTTTTCAAACAATAACTTGTGTTTAAGTGTATGAATCTCTCTGAAATTATACCACAAGTTTCCATACCACAAAGGGATGGTGAGGTATGACTTTGGGGGGTTATTGCTCAAAATGTTTTGAAATTAGGGGCAAAAAAACGGGGAAACAAGGTTTTTCTGGTCAATGGACAATTAAGACAATTTAAAAGCAGTGTAAGGGAGGTAATTAAAAACAGTTAACATACAATGTTTGGTATGTTCGGATTTACCTCCCTTACACTACTTGTAAATAATGTATAAAGAAATGTCAGGTTTTGGACTTATTGCAAAAAAAAAGGGGAGGGGGGTAGTAGTTTTCAATTTTTTTTCCAAGTTTCTCAAATTCCAAATTTTTTAAAAGTTTGAAGAAGAAATCTTTAATTGCACAATATTGCATAATAGATTTTTAAGATCTTGACATTTGTTTTGTGTCAGAAACTCATATTATGTCAAGAATTTGATCACAATCCAAATTCAGAGCTGTATCAAGCTTGAATGTTGTGTCCATATTTGCCCAAACTGTTCAGGGTTCGACCTCTGTGGTCGTATAAAGCTGCGCTCTGCAGAGTACCTGATTCGATTTTCGATTTACATTTCCTTATTGGATTTTCATTTCCTTATACGTACGATTTTCATTTCCTTATTTAATTTTAGATCTTCATTTTCCTATTCGATTTTTATTCCCTTTTTAAAATGTCATTTCCTTATTCTTTTTCTATTTCTGTAAATATAAGTCCCTCAAAAACAAACCAGAAAAGTCAATTGTACTTTTAAACATCGCGATGACCGTGAGGGCATTCCGATGTATTGCTATCGCCTAGATTTCAATTACGTTAATTAGTTTTAGGTTTGTAAATGATATATAAACATGATAAATACGCGGATAATAACGAGTGCAAAATAACATTCCTTATCGTTTGTATAAATACATCTTTTCAATCTGAGACTACTATAACACAGGAGTCTCAGTTTCAATGAATACTGATAAAAATATTTTTGTTTTGAACATAGATTAATAATATGAAAATGTTTTGTTGTTAGATATATATATATATAAGTAAATACTCACTGATAATATCTTTGAACATGTACCGAAACATTGTGTTAAAGCATGCGGAAGAATATCTCACGAACATTTTGCGAAAACCCCGCCAAGGACAGGTAACTGTGCATCGAAGTTTTTTGGCGGGAAAATATGAATGCTTATATACTAATATCCAATCTTTTAGAAAAATCGAATTTTTACAGAAGAGTGTCCACCATGCACTTGCACTGCACTATTATTATAAAAGTAGAATAGAATGATATACAAATGGATGAAAATTATATATACATGTAACTGTTATATTACTACATGTATAATATATAACAACAAACCAGTGTATTTTGGTATGACGTCCATTATCACTGAACTAGTATATATATTTGATTAGGGGCCAGCTGAAGGACGCCTCCGGTTGCGGGAATTTCTCGCTGCATTGAACACCTATTGGTGACCTTCTGCTGTAGTCTGTTCTATGGTCGGGTTGTTGTCTCTTTGACACATTCCCCATTTCCATTCTCATTTTTATACTGATTAGCATTACTACAATATAATAGTTATCACAGTCAGGTTGAATTTCCTGTCATTTATTCATCATCCACGCACGAACTTGTCTCAAAAATAAAATATATCTGTTCATTAAACTCAGTTTCAGGTAAAGAGATGTGAATTTTTTTCTGTGACAAGTGCTTCCGACCATCCACAAGAACCCTGCGGTCATCCGATGTTCAGTACCTCAGTACTTTGATATAGTTTGTGGCTGAATTAGTCTACCTTATACGCCAATGAATTTGTTTTAAAAGGCGTTTAATAAATAAGTTCTTATCAGTCTAAAACCAAAACTACATGTATTATATTTATTTCATTACTTGGAAATATTTACAGTTGGTATTGAATACATAAAAGTTAGTGCTGATTTCTTATTTTTGAAACGAGGACATGAGGCTTCAGCAATGTGACTCTATTGCCCGATGAATGCTGCCGCTTGGTCGCTAGAATAGCATAGCAACCCTATAAGTCATAAGGTCCGTGCTATTTTACGTAAGGATTATCGAGACATCTCTATGAAAATTTTGACCTTTATGATGTACAATTGATTGCACGTGCCACGAGACTAATTACATATCTGGCAATGCACAATGCTTGCTGAAGTTTAATGACTATAAAATTTCTCTCAGGTCATAGACATACTAATTTCCAAAAAAAAAAAAAAACAACAAGAGGCTCTCAAGACCTGCAAACAATGCCCTATGATAAACTAAATTGGATAATATACATTAATGTTTGTTGTAAATTGAGCTAACAAACATATTATGAAGTTTAATCATGATTATACAACATTCTCATCATCACCGTTCACTAAGATACAAAATGTTGTTGAAATCCGAGCAAGTGTTAGAAATTAGCCTGAAAATGGCAGCCCAGAACACATTTTCGTCATCACCATCAAACTCAGGATACCATGTTTACCATATATAAACATCATCGAAATCCGAGCAATTGTAAAAATTGGCGGGAAAATGGCGGTCCAAAACATATTTCTATCATCACCATTAAACTAGGGTTACCATGTTTACCTTAAAAGTAACTTCATCTTTATTTTCTTTCTATAATTCAGGAAAAAATAGTAAAAAACAGCATTTTGACCCCTATGTTTTATTTTTAATAACGGCGGGCATGCTTTTCGACCAATATAAATTCTAAGCATCAACTTTTTTGCAGGATACCCTTACAGACAATCTTACCAAGTTTCATTTGATCATGAATAGTACTTTCATAGAAGAAGATTTTTGAAATGATAACATCAAAAATAGCCAAAAATGTCAAAAAAGGCCAATACATGTAACTCTAACATCAATTGACAGATTGTCACGAAAGTCAGCACACAGGTAGCTCTCATCATGCTGAACACTTCCAACCTGCCAGAATTTGCCTCAACTAAACTAATGATTTTTAATATATTCACGAAAAACTGTTGTTTGACCCCTATGTTCTATTTTTAGTAACGGTGGCCATGTTTTTTCGACGGATCAAAAATCGAAAGCATATAATTTTTGCAGGATACTCTAAGGAACAGACATGCTAAGATTTATCCAAATCCATTTAGTGGTTTCAGAGGAGATGTTTGACAAATTGTTAACGACAACGACAGATGACCACAGATGCCAAGTGATGGCAAATGATAACATCAAAAATATTCAAAAATGTCAAAAAGGCCAATGACTCTAACATCAATTGACAGATTTTCACGAAAGTCAGCACACAGGTAGCTCTCATCATGCTGAACACTTCCAACCTACCAGAATTTGCCTCAACTAATGATTTTTAATATATTCACGAAAAACTGTTGTTTGACCCCTATGTTCTATTTTTAGTAATGGTGGCCATGTTTTTCGACAGATAAAAATTGAAGCATACAGTTTGTGCAGGATACCCTAAGGAACAGACCTGCTAAGATTTATCCAAATCCATTCAGTGGTTTCAGAGGAGAAGATGTTTGACAAATTGTTAACGACGATGACAGACGACCACAGACGCCAAGTAGTGGCAAAAGCTCACATTTCCTTTTAGGAAAGGTGAGCTAAAATGCATTTGATGTACAAGTTCTGTATATATAAGAATTGAATGCTGGTTTTATTTTTTAAATGTATAGGGTAATAAATGCATGTAGCAATCACATTTCAGCAAGAAGCGCGGAACCACATTTATTTCTATATTGCAACATATCTAACAAACTTGTACTTCATTACCGATTCTTTCTAATGACAGTTTTAAACAATGAGTTTGACGACTTTTCCTAAATTATATTGTATTGTTTACTTGCTATGCTTTGTGTATTCGGCATAAAAACCTTTTGGTTTATGATCTTCATTGGCTTAAAATTTTGCTTTTTAGTACCAGTAATGTCATTTTGATTTAAGCGTCACTGATGAATATTAATCTGCTGTAGATGAAACGCGCATCTGGTATACCCATTATTAGCGAGGTATTAAATTTTACCAAACAATTCAATAAAAACAAAATCCTTTTGTATGAATGATATCATCAATTTATTTAGTACCAAGACCATAACTAATAAACTGTAGTCAAGTACATGTATCTATTAAAACACTACTTTAATATTCATAGTAAGGTTCCAGTCATTAATTATATACAGAAATTCTGCATGTACAATAAGAGTTTCTTAAACACTGATATAGTTTTAAAATTGTGCAGTGCTTATCCATGCATTATTCGAAAACTAGTATATTGGAAAATACACATTTCACTTTATGGGAAAATATACTAAATGTTGTTTATTAGAAAGTTAAGTAAAAACAAGAGTTAAAAAATGATAAAACATAACTTCAGTACCATATGCATGGAAAAATACAGAATCTATGTTGCATTGTTAATGATTAAAGCATATTTCCCTTTTTATTAGTTTCAAAGAAAGTTTAAAATATCGTGCACCTTTACTTCAAACAAAAAACCCAGACATACATATAACAATGTAGAACCTTTTTTATTTATTATGTGATATAAAATACATACTAGTACGTTATTCTTATAGGCCATTTGCATTTGGTAATGAAATCAAAAGTTAACACTCCGCCTTTCATGATAACCAATTGCGTTAATTGTCAAAATCAAACTTTTATTTTGGATACAGTAAAAATCAAGCGTATTTATATAAACAATTGCTAAATAATTATAAAACTATGCTTGTTAACCCTTTTTATTCACATTTATATACTAAATGTACAAACAAATCTATAATAAAGCTGTTTATTCCATTTTGACAAAACTTTAGTAGGTTTTTCTATATGAATGGGATTTTGAATAAAAAAGCATATTCACTTGCCAAAAAAGTATATTCACCGCGCTAAACGTCACATGCTTTTACGTGTATAATTTTGGTAAAAAACGTTTGATGTACAATTGATTTTGGTAAATAACTTTTATAACATAGATTTCTCTCAGCATATGGAATAAAACAATTACTTTTGTTTCGGTAAATATGTGGTTTAATTGACTTTTGAAAAACTGATAACCACATATTTACCTCACCAACAGACAGTTATTGTAAAATACACAATGTACAAAAATTTAAAATCTAATACACACTTGCATACCAAATAAATATCTATTAAATTCTATAATAAAGCTAAAATCATACATGCATATATACACAATGTACATAAAGTAGACATCGATAATAAAGCTAGGCAAGCAACAACAAACAATTGAGAATAACGTACAAAACCTGGATAGCATACACCTTTTATTTGTTCACCAGTAAATCTACAACATGTAGAAACAATTGAGAATAACATACAAAACCTGGATAGCATACACCTTTCATATGTTCACCAGTAAATCTACAACACGTAGAAACAATTGAGAATCAAATATATTAGTCAACAAAAGTAGCGATACACAATATTGAACTGAAATGTATCATATAATATAATAAATAAGACAAATGAAATAAGATATGCTCATGTTTCCCATTTTGAGTTAACATAAAAACGTTTGTCTATTCAAACTAAAATCAATGCTTTTGATTAGAAAACAGCACCCTACATACGAAAATGCATCACATTGTGTCGTTTCTTTTGTAGACTAGTATATAATAGTACACATATGCAGTGTACATTTACTATAAAAATGTACAAACAATTGAAAATCAAAATAAAAGTAGGCTTGAATAACACGCTTATCATAACATACATGTGTAAACAAATTTCAAACAATTGACATCAAATATAAATCTAGTATACTACAAACCATTTAATACCAAATGCACAAATAATTAGAGTAAGGCTAGCAAACGCCTATCCTTGCACTTTTGCTTATACAATTTCCCCAAAAATAAAGAATCAAATATAATAGCTATGCTACCGTATATGGATACCAAACACACAAACAATAAGCATTGATAATACGTACAGATTGGCTAGCGTACACCTAGTATCACTACTTGCAAACAAAACCTACAAAAACACTAGCATACACTTGCATGTACAAACAACTAAAATAGCAGTCTTAATTGACAAAATTCAACATCACCTTAGAGTAAATAGTAAATTCATGCAAGCAAATTCAAAGAAAAGAACAACATGTTAAAAAAGACTGGTTAAGTCACTTTCAATCTAAATCTTGATGACACTTTACTGGCATATCATATCGATTTGATGACTGCTTTCATAATTCTCTGTCTAATTCTTTGTCTTGCAGTAGCTATTTCATTCTGAAAAAAAAAGGTGCCAACAGTTTGCATTACATTCCTCCCTATTGGTTAATTACTTCTCATTACATATTACTATAGCTTATAATACCTCATGGCATAAATATTTTTAAAGGGGTAATATATACTAATGGAAAATGAAATTTGCATAGTTGGTAATGAGATATTGATGAGAATTTTCATTCATTTACTCGTCTCCAATGTCATTTAGATCGGAATACTGAACTTTGAATTAACATGAAAAAAAGCTATAAGGGTTTTCCCAGGAAAATTGCTGTATAATGTCCCATTGTTCTCAAATGGCGTTATGCTTTCTTCTTATAGATCTTGTGCTTCAGTGTCGTTTGACTTAACATGTTGTTTCATGCACTTTCCTAAGCAAAATGTCTACCTTAACACGACAATTTGTATGAAAGTGCGACTATTTAGCACAAAAGTAATTGTTCATGTCCGCCGTTGAATTTCAGCATTACAGATTTGTTTACAAAAAAATTTTTCCTTGATTATTTTCCAAAATGCAAATCAATACTATATAGAGCTCATGTTGTTATGTTATATTCATTAAATTTATTATCATTTGAACAAAATTAATGTCAAAATAAGGTCAAATGACTGTAAAGAGAAGTACATATCTAATGGAATCATATTTACGATTTCAATAAATATGTAATTACATTGCATAATTAGCTTTTATATTTTCATTCTTTGGTGTTTAAACGCCATTTGAAGCACCACTTCTGGGCTGTTTCGTGACTCTCAGTTTTTATTGGCGGAGGAAGCCTGAGTAACGGGAGAAAACCACCTAACTTCAATAAAAAAAAAACACACACAATACTAGTAAATTAAGATAAGGATCGAGTGCACCCGCACCCGGTTTAAACTCACAACCTCAGTGTTGACTTGCTAGAAAAACAGTAAAAACGATTTAGACTACTCGTCCACTGAGACCCCCGTACGCGTAATTAGATAATGATTTATTATATTGGTTCTTACCTTCGTGAAACACAAAGACTGTCCACCTGCTAAAGCTTCAGAATATAGGAGGACAAATACACCACAGTCATATCCGTTTTCTTGAAGACTTATTTTCTAGAGATACAAAAAAAAAAAAAAGAATTACAAATTACCTCTGAATTCAGAACATTGATTATTTTTTAAAACTTGTTATAATGAAAAGATATATCATATTTAAGAAGTTATTTGCGAAAAAAATGTGTGGAGAAATTCATTTTCCTCGCCTTCAGTCAAGGTTATTTCTTCATGATATGACTACCCTACTATAAGTATATGAAATAAACATCCATTTGATAACCAATCGATATGAAAAGGTATTAAACAGTCTGTAGTTACTACAATACATAAAGTAGTCACAGATAGGGTTAAACAATCTTAAAAGAAATTTTGTATCAAATTTCACTGCAAAGCAATGATTTTGAGTTCCTAAATTTATACAAATTCACCCATTTCTATTGTATATAGGAAAACTCAAGTAATTGTTACCCTTAAAACTCACACGATACAGAATGTTCAAGTTAATGAGACGACAACTTCACCCTAAACTACCTTTAACTAATTTTTTACCTGTGAATGAACAATTACTGTTTTTACCATATCATATTTATATGTTCAGTGAACCACGGAAATGGGGTCATTTCTAATTTTGGATTCTAAAATAATACCTATATGATTGATCGATTGTTGGTGCTTTAACGCAGCTTTTCAGTGCATCTGAGCTATTCCATGGCGACAATGTTTTATTGGTTTAGGAAGCCTTAGTACCCAGAAAAAAACCAGACGAACCTTAGATAGGACAATGGAATATCATAGTGAATATAGTGTTTTGGCAAACGAGGTCCCTGGTCATGCATACTATGTTTCAAGCTGATGGGAATGTTAGCCTGATGATCTGGAAGGACTGGAAAATGGATGCGCTGATCGAAAACAGTATGCCAGTCTTCTATTGTATGCGGGACAGGGCGTAAAACAAAATATAAAATACTGCAATATACAACATACACTGAATTACAGGCCAATCAGATGGGATTTGCACATGTAAATAATGGTGGGGTTAAACGTTATTGGTGACATGACAAGATCTTCCCTTAATCTTGGATAATGCTTTAGCGAATCTTAATAATATAAATAAGAAGATGGGGTATGAGTTCCAAAGAGACAACTTTCCATCTAACTCACAATGTATTTAAAGTTAACAATTACAGGTCAAAGTAGGGCTTCGACACAGAGGAGCCTAGGCTCACACAGCTATAAAGGGCCCCAAAATGACCAGTGTTAACAATTTAAAACAGGAAAACCAAAGGTCTAATCTGTTTACAAATTGAGAAACCAAAAATTACATATGAACCACAACAACAAAGGACAACCACTGAACAACAAACACCAACCGCTGAACAACAAGCTCCTGACCTACAACAGGTGCATATATATGCAGCGGGTTAAATGCTTCAGCAGGCGCGTCAACCTTCATTTTTACCTCATACAGTAGTACACATTAAAACATGAAAAGACACTATCAAATATTCATTGAAAATGGCTTGACGAGATAAAAAAACTAATTATAACAAAAACAACACTAATCAAATACGTATGATCCCCAATACAATCTAAACTACCATTTAACTTTAAGGGTGGGGCTATGGTTTTGCCTAAAGAATATTTATTCCCAATTTGATGAAAAAAATTATTTTGTTCAAACAGATGACTAAAAAAATATTGAATCCAGATTTTCCCCATACCTTATAGTATTAAATTTTGAAAAATATCACCTGATTGATAGTGTTGAAAAAATTAATAAAATTATTCGTGCAAAGCGCGAAAAACATTTTCTGATTCAGACAAAAAACCATACCCCCCTTGAAGTTAAATGGTTGCTCACTAACAATAATAAAACGCAGGTGCATATAAAACACACACATTACAGGTTGTAATTAAAAAGGTACATGAATAGATTCAACTGTTATCTGGGACAAAATGGCTTTACGCAAACCATTCATAGTTTACTAGGAATTTACACATGTAAATTAAATTAAATACAATATTTTTGTTGTTGGGAGTACTGAGCTGAAAATTTATGGTCTATTTATCTGTAAAAACAGTTAATGATTTTGTTGTTAAAGTTTGATGTTGATTTCCGAGGTGAAAATACTTAATATATATCAAAAGTGGTACCCGTTAAATAAACCATTCGAAGGTTACTACGTATTTACACGGGTAAATTAACTTTTAATATAATAATTGTGTTGTTGGCAGGGTTCCAATACAATTAACACTTTAATTTGTAGTTAATAATTAAAGGCAAAGAAAAGTTTTATGGGATGAAGAAACGGACGGACAGACACACAATCAGAAGTAAAACTTGAAGCTTTGTTTTGTTGAGTAATTTAATAAAACCTAATATTAACAAAATAATAAAATCTCCCTGGCACAAAAAGTAATACCTAAAAAATGTTATACTTATTGTTGATTACATACATGTTTTAGTTTCTTTGTGTAGCTAAGATCTATGCTGAATTCTTTTTATACAGGGATCTGAAACAAATATAAATCAACTAATTAATACACAAACATGGAGATCAAAAGATCCAGAATCAATCACCGTATTTTTTTCTAATTAAATAAATGATATCCGTTACGACCCTAATCGTTCTAAATCATTATGTTAAGGCAACACTATACAGAATGAGGTTATGCCAGGAGATATCGTTCCCGACGTCATCGAATAACCTTCACACATCCAAGCCAATGCAGCAGGTTCTGCACTCACAAAGTGATTAAATAATAACAATTCTATTATTTTGGTAACTATGTGACATTTTAACGGTATCTTTCGCTAGATGCAGAGTGCCGAGAGGTTTGATGCAATACAGAACAGTTATTTGACATAGATTGCTTTGTCGTTTTCGGCAATTCTTCTGCCCATTGTTAATCTTTAAAAATGTATTACTATACTTTTAAATATTCTGTTTCTTTGATATTAAAGCATGTGCACAATTTATCTATACATGTTCTTATGCATAACAGAATGGGTTTTATCACAGTATTTTTATTCTTGGTTTATTTTGCAATAAATACTTATTCATGATGCACGCCGTATCCCGACAAAATTTTGTTTTGCCATGATGTAGAAATCTAATTTATAGAAACTTAGGATGATGTGTGAAAAAAAACAGGGATTTGTTCAACTATTAATTTGTTTTTAAAATGGTCGTCAAAAATAACGCTCTGGCAAAATGGAAAAAGGAAATTTATCTGGATGAGAATACGGATCATGAGAATTAGGCAAAAAACACATTTCAAGGAGACGTTGAAACTCATACAGAAAATAGTTTGTTAGTATGGAATGTAAAAAGTGGTTTAACTTGGTTATTTTGCCGAATAACTTTCCCTGTGTTCCAACAGTCCCTGAAATTCATTGGTCTCTACAGAGTAAAGCCGATAAAGTTTCAGAACCATTTTAAAAATAAAGTGCTAGTCTTGTAATCGTATAAACCAGGTCTACACAGGACAGACATCTACTTATAGGAATGAAGCCTAAAAAAATATACATGGGCACTTGATTCGGCAAAAATGAAAATTAAAAAAAATTCAGGTCCCGTTACAGTCTGATTAAAGCCAGCCCCCAGCAATGATATGATTTAGTTGTATTCGTGACTATTTTGATGTAAATTGTAATTGTTTTTGCCTTTATCGGTAAAACCGGTGAATAAGAAAAATGAAAAATAAGTTTCTGAAATAATAGATATATTATTATTACAATTGCTATAGACAGTCATCTTAATGATTATTAATGGTTATTGAAATGATATTTATTTATATTGCAACACATTAACGGTTTAATACCCCGAATAATACCCCCAATAAAGTGCGAGCCAAAGAATCATTATTTTTCAAACTGTCGATGCAGCTGATGCAGCTGAATCATGGTATTTGTGTTTTGTATATGACAGCCATTGGACTAGCTTTGTCTTTTATTTTTTATTCCGTAATTGTGATTTTAATTCATTTTTACATCCTTTAGTGTCTTTTATTCCCCCTAGATGTTTCTCGTTTTGTATATAAATTAGACTGTTTGTTTTCCTGTTTGAATTGAGTTACACTAGTCATTTTGGGGCTTGCTGTTCGGTGTGAGCTAAAGCTCTATGTTGAAGGCCGTACTTTGACCTATAATTGTTACCTTTTTATACATTCATTTGTGACTTGGATGTCGAGTTGTCTCATTGGCACTCATACCACATTTGTTTTCTTATATTGAGTGTGTAGGTTCAAACACAATCTTTAATAATTAGCTTCCTTGCTAGCTGAATCGTAAAGTCATTCTTAGGTATGATAAACTATAGCATCATCCTTACAGAGTAGTTTAATTCAATGGACTGATAGATTGGGTAGCTGTCGGACTAGTGTATTCTCAAAGGAGGGTAGTTTATCTAACCTTCTTTTTTATATAATGATGACTTCACGCTTCAGCTGACAAGGAAGCTAACCAAAGTTTTGTTTATCCTTCACACTCAAGTCTGATGGCTGTGTTCTTATTTTGAACAACTTACTGATAGTTATTGTATAATGAAGGTAAATTGAGGTAAAATATATAAAGAAATAAATTTTAATATTTCATATAAAACTAAGTGAATCTTTCATGTAATTGTAGAAAATAACTAATTCTTGTGTAAAGCTTTTGTATAAAAGATATAATTAGAAAGTCTATAATGTTATGTAACTTTTAATATATAAGTATTTGATGTGAAATTCTTCCTATTTGACACTTAGCGATATAAATAAGGTTTGACAGCTTAAACTCTTAGAAGTATTTCCTTTAGCAAATATATCTAATTCTTTTCTATTGTTCACCTAGAATTCTATCTAACCAAATAATCGGATTTCCCTAATGGTCACAAAAACAAGGTATTAAATAATTCAAAATAGTAACCCCAAATTATGTAAAAATGTGAATTAGCTAAAAGAGATCTAACCACTAGAAACTGTTCTTATACAATTGATTATTCTAAAAAGCATTTAGATTGGTGAATAAAACAAGTCCAACCAGCACGTGTTCTTAGGGTTTAAAATAGGAAACCCTAAGGAATCAAACACTAATTTACTCTTATGGTTGGACTCGAAATAAACATATAAAGACATCTTTGTTTTATTCACCAGGTTCGTAAACTTATAAATTTTGTTTAATGAAAAATTAAACGTTACCTTAGTAATGTTTTAATGTAACAATTTTATAATAGAAATCTTTCTTTATTAAAGTTACCATAAATATCATGATAAACTATTTTAATTAATTCATAAAGTATTTTGATAATTGTCAATTCAAGTTCATTTTAAGAATCAAACTCTTATTTCATATCAATGTATTTCGACTAATTTACTCTTATGGTTGGACTCGAAATAAACATATATAGACATCTTTGTTTTATTCACCAGGAGGCCTCGAAAGAACGTGAACGACAGTCCCCAAATTGTCGTTGTTAATATAGTGAACACAGATATGTAGACAGCCGAGCGACAACATCAACCTTCAGCGGGAGAGGGGAGGCAACGGCCTTAGTCTACCCTTCCCCTCTTTCCCGCATAACAGAAATGGTGGAGGCAAGTGGAAAGATCCACGGTACCTGTAAACCGATTCGTTTCTTAACGTTGGAAAAGAAAAATAACTGTGTGATATATATTCTAAAGGAGAACAAAGAAAGGAAAGAGAAAACGGAGAAAGGAGAGCAGAGAAAGGAGAACAAAGAAAGGAGAATGGAGAAAGAAAGGAATACAGAGAAAGGAGAACGGAAAAAGGAGAAAGGAAAATGGAGTTTTGAGAACGGAGAAAGGAGAACGAAGAAAGGAGTACGGAGCTTGGAGAACGGAGAATGGCGTAAGGAGAACAAAGAAAAGAGTTCGGAGAAAGAAGCATGGAGAAAGGAATACGGAACAAGGAGACAGGAGTACGGAGAATGGAAAAAGGAGAAAAGAGTACGGAGAGCGGAGAAAGATGGCCCATGACGGAGCTTAATTTTGGACGTTTATTCTAAACAGTGGATTTTAAATTTAACTATTGTTTCATTCTTTGTGTATATATTGTATATATGTTCTATAGTTAAAAAAAAATGGTTGTTAAATAGCAAGTAAGTTAAAAAATAGATAAAATTGCAAATAAGTTTAAGTTAAAATTAAAATAGATAAAATAGCGAGTAGGTAAAAAAAGATAAGATAGAAAGAAAGTTAAAGGGAAAAAATTGTATGTACGAATAACTTAAAAGGTTAAAATGAAAATGGAGTCATTAATAAAGCTTAATTTGAAAAGAAATGTCTAAATTAAGATAAACGAATATGAATTATTATATATAAGTGCCTAAATATCTTTATTAAAAGTGTTGTTTAAAAAATCATGTAATTTGGAAACTATAAATGGCAAATAAGATACTAAAATGATGCTGATTGATGTAAAAAAAAAAAAGAAATATGAGATGATAAGTAAAATATTTATAGTTTACTAAATAGAAAATACAAAAAGTAACTTAAAGTAACTATATTGAAATGTAATATGTCTTAGAAGTTAACGTTCAGGCGGTTCAAATTCATCTAACGTAAAAGGATAGAAAATTACCCTTGTTTATATGATAGCCATAAAATAATGCCTTAAACTTTAACATTCAAAAGATAAAAGTACATGACAAAATAAAATCTGTAAGAAGAGGTTGGTTGTTTAAAGACTTAAAAACAGCAGTAATGCCGAGGTTAGGCACAGTATCCTATAAGGAACAAATAAAGAAAAATAAATAAATAATAATTTAAAGAGAAATGCACGTGTAAAAATGAATAAATGTTGGTTGATTGTTAAAGTTTTTAATGGTTCTATAGCGATTACGATAAAATGTTGAGTAAAACATATGTTTTAAGGTTCCCGTATGTAAGAATTTAATGTTAGTTTAATCATAAGAATTAAATATATATATAGTCGAATTCCTAATTAGTGCTAAATATGTTGACCTAGCTAGTCATCATGTAAAACCTTGATTGTAGCAAACATAATGTATTCTAGCATAGGCAAATCATTATCCATAATGTAAAATCTTAAGTGTAATCAAATGTTTTAGAAAACTATCCATTGTAAAATGAACAACAAATCCGACTAAAGTAATATAATAGAAAATGAGGGTATGATTTGCGGTTGTTCTGGAGTCGGAGCAAAATACCCAGCAAAATGAGCATACTCAGAGAGAAATGACTCAGGTATGTTTGGAGTTCGAGCAGACTACCAAGAAAAGCAAGCTTACCACAAAAGTATAAGTAATAGAGAAACGATAATAATAATGATATAAAAAAAAAAAAAAAAGCAAAAAACACCAACGCTTCTAAAATAAAGAATAAAGAGATCTGTAAATGTAAAATATTTAAGATAAAATTGTTTTATTCATGAAAGAAAAAAAAAAAACATAAATGAAATACTACATGTATATGGTCATATATAGACACGAATTAAAATAACTAGAACGCAATAAGTCATCTTGGTCATAACAACTTGTCTAACCGATAAATATAATATCAACTGATCATAAACCATGAAGTCATATAGTCAAATCCAATTAAGAAAATATAAAAAAATCGTTTTCAAAATTCAAACAAGTTTAAGAAGAAATAAATTCAAATGTCAAATTGCGGAGCAATTTTTCGAACAACAGAGATATATAATGAAGGTAAATTGAGGTAAAATATATAAAGAAATAAATTTTAATATTTCATATAAAACTAAGTGAATCTTTCATGTAATTGTAGAAAATAACTAATTCTTGTATAAAGCTTTTGTATAAAAGATATAATTAGAAAGTCTATAATGTTATGTAACTTTTAATATATAAGTATTTGATGTGAAATTCTTCCTATTTGACACTTAGCGATATAAATAAGGTTTGACAGCTTAAACTCTTAGAAGTATTTCCTTTAGCAAATATATCTAATTCTTTTCTATTGTTCACCTAGAATTCTATCTAACCAAATAATCGGATTTCCTAATGGTCACAAAAACAAGGTATTAAATAATTCAAAATAGTAACCCCAAATTATGTAAAATGTGAATTAGCTAAAGAGATCTAACCACTAGAAACTGTTCTTATAAAATTGATTATTCTAAAAAGCATTTAGATTGGTGAATAAAACAAATCCAACCAGCACGTGTTCTTAGGGTTTAAAATAGGAAACCCTAAGGAATCAAACACTAATTTACTCTTATGGTTGGACTCGAAATAAACATATAAAGACATCTTTGTTTTATTCACCAGGTTCGTAAACGTATAAATTTTGTTTAATGAAAAATTAAACGTTACCTTAGTAATGTTTTAATGTAACAATTTTATAATAGAAATCTTTCTTTATTAAAGTTACCATAAATATCATGATAAACTATTTTAATTAATTCATAAAGTATTTTGATAATTGTCAATTCAAGTTCATTTTAAGAATCAAACTCTTATTTCATATCAATGTATTTCGACTAATTTACTCTTATGGTTGGACTCGAAATAAACATATATAGACATCTTTGTTTTATTCACCAGGAGGCCTCGAAAGAACGTGAACGACAGTCCCCCAAATTGTCGTTGTTAATATAGTGAACACAGATATGTAGACAGCCGAGCGACAACATTAACCTTCAGCGGGAGAGGGGAAGCAACGGCCTTAGTCTACCCTTCCCCCTCTTTCCCGCATAACAATTGATTAAACAAATAGAATGAATCTTATTCTAGACCTTACCTGTAGCAGTTTTAATCTATAATTTTACTATGTTGATAAATGTATTCTACATATATATAATTGTTTGAGAGAAAATATATTACCGTATGAATTCCACTGCCTTCTTGTTTGTTCCCCAGATGAATCCAAGACAAATACTGTTTGATTCTTTGACTGAACAACCTAAAGCAATATAATCGTAAATCATAAATAAATGACAATAAACTACAGAAGCATATAGCGCCACACAGGTTTTCTACATAGAAAATGTCTGTACGTGTACCTGGTCAAGAACATGACAGTTATTTTTCAGTCATTCTGTTATTTGATGATTTCGAGCCTTTGTATGGCCTTTCAATTTTAATTTTCATTGTTTTTTTATTATTTACTTTTAGAATATATATCTTTGGTTAAAAGGAAGTTGTTGTATGATGAATCTGAAAATGCACCACATGGTATAACTTGTTATGAACCTTGATTCCAGATTTCAAAAGTTACAATATGCAGATCCTGAAAAAAACGGAAATAGAAAAACGGACTGACTGACAGACAGATCAAGAGGTTAAACAGTATACCCCTTGTTTAAAAGGGGTATAAATATAAAAGTTTGTGGGGTGATGATATAT